>JAHWFP010087901.1:7123-31502 GCA_023313725.1 Lithobius niger | reverse complement strand
TATTAAATTCAGGTCTAATCTAAATTTGATGGTGAATTGCCGAACTTGCAATGTCAGCACTAGGCCAGAATATTAAATTTTGTGTTTTCACTACCTGTTAGTCGTTGTTGTTAGTAAAAGTACAAAAACATTCCTACATTTGAGTTCGAGAGCGTGTATTCGCCACCACTGCTCATGAGATGTGACGTCACCTCAGCGCACGCAAATCATACACGCAGAGAAGCAAGATGGCGGTCACTTCTTGCAGCACTGATTCAGGTATGCTGCAAGGAATATAAAAGAGAGCTTTTGTCTCCTCAAATTTGATTCTAAATCTTACCTTAGTTTTATTTGTTATTGGCCTTGTGTATAGTAATTGTGCTTAGGTACTTTAACTAGACTTTTCGCACCATACCTCGATAATAGAAAGTTATAACCATAATATAAAGTTATTTCCGTAATAGGAACTCGGCTCCAGCTGAGTCGTAAGTCGTAGCCAGAGTATGGTCGCGAATTAGCATGGCGATAAATTACAAATTCCATGTCCTTGTTATCAGAAAAGGCTAAAAATGTCAGTAGCACCTTCAGAAACACCTAGCCCAAAATGCGTACCCATAGGGGCTTGTCGACCCATCGTCCCTCGTGCGCACGTGTCGCATGGATACATTCTATACATATAATGAAGGGGGTCAAACCAGCCAGAAGCCGTATCGTAGAACAATTCGGTTTTTTTTTTATTTTTTATAATCACTATCATAATCACTGGAACTCGCACTGAACATCTTTATTGTAAACATTTCTCACTTTCTAAGTCATTATTTGTACCACTAGGTTGTCCAGAGCGATCTAAGAAGCTCTTCAGGTTTTGCTCTCCCAGTCAACTTCTGGTAATGGCCAGGGTTTTTGCCTCGATGCTAATTTACGCTTATCATGTTGGTCTGGGCAATGTACGAGTACAAAATAGTGACTTCGAGCGTGAGACAAGTTATCAATTTCGACGTGCAGCATCAGTTCCATTGATGATAATAGCACGTAAGCGTAAAATTTAATAACGCTCAGTTGTTCTATGATATACTTTCTGACTGGTTTCTCCCCTTTCATTATGTATAGAGTGTATCCATGCAATGCGCTGGAGCGAGGGACGACGGGACGGCAAGCCCCTGTGTGTGCGTACCAACTTACACTCCGATCTGATAGGGGTTTGAAGTAAATCACCTGGCCAGATAGACAAATACTTTGGTGACTTGGAATACGTGCTGAATTTTTAATCCATTCTTCAAGTATCAAATTTAGGTTTAGTTTTCTCTTATTGTGGTGACAAAGTAATAATTTTACAATAATTATTTAAACTTTAGTATATTGTACAGCGTAAACACTTTTTGTCTATTAAATTGTACTATAGATTTGTTTTTGAATGGTCGAGGCTATGTTGTCCTAACTCGGACGGGGTAATAAATCTTACAGATTGTCAGTCATCTTCAGTGAAGGAATAGAGCAATGCGCGCCTGTTTGCGCATACGGGCGTTCGCTATAGGTCGGGGCAAAAACGTTGTTGCAGGTCATGCGAATCGAACAAGTACGTAAAATGGCGGTTAAATCGCCGATCAAGCAGTACGGCAAGTGATGTAAAGCTGATTTTACACTTTAGCAGCCTCAAAACACTTGCTAAATCTTACGTAAGTTGTATTTATGCTTGCCGCCCTGCTGGATAGAAATACAAAATAAAGAGAAGTGGACCTAGGACCGAACCCTGTGAGACACCACTAATAATGCTGAGAGTTTTATGGTATGAAACCCCGAGGACATCACGTCGGAAAGGTGTTTTTATTAAAGATATGGGGAAGTGGAAGACCAAGGAACAATGCTCAGTTTGCAAAACAGATTGCCTTTGGAAGTATCGAGGCCTGACTCCACGTTTTCAAATAAAAAATGAAAAGAAATGGGTGAGAAAATATATGCAGAGTTGTTCTCCTTTATTTGAACGTTTTCCAGTCAGTTGCGGTGGAAGGAGAACTGTCTGCCCTCCTCGTCGTCACTCCATGATTTGTGGTTTCATCGGTGGGTAGGAACGAACGGTAGATTTGGCCAAAGATGGATGGGTGGTGGGAAAACGGTGGGCGAGAGATTGTCGTTGGGGGATCGGCGTTTGGGAGGAGCGTGGTGATAGTTGCGAGCACGCGGAGGCGGAAACGGCCTGATCACTCATGACCCACATTATTGAGTGCTTCCTGCCGCTGATACCGTGTCTCTGCTCATTGGTGTGTGTTGTAATAGATAAAAGATTGGTGTTGCTGCTGCTAGAGAGACCAGCAACTTGAGAGCGGCCGCGTGTTTTGAAAGATACGCTTTAGGGCACATTGCAAAACTCGGACCCTAATAATTTGAGTTAGCCCTTAACTGATTTTTCCGTGTTGCGATGCGATATTTCTACTTATGTCGCTAGCCAAGGAAAATATTTTAACAGCAGAGAATAAAAGCTACCAGGAGTACATAAAGTTTCGCAGGAAAGAGTAGTAACGGACCTCCATCCCTAAAATGTAGCCTAGTTGAATAATTAGAATAGAATAGAAAAAAAAGTGGTGACCATTTATACCCCCCCCCCCCCCCCCCCCCCCCCCCAAGCCCCCAACCAAGAACTGCGGAAAAAAATACAGGCCCAGACGGTGTTTAAAGGAACTTAGCGAGGGCGCAGAGACCACGTCAGACGGTAGGGCGTTCCAGGGCTGCACGCACGCTGTCAGAAATAGCGGTGTCTAATGTTGCAAAGCGAGAGATTTCTCCCGAATTTAAAAGGGTGACCCCCTGGTGTTACAGGTAACAGAAAAAAATCGGAGATGTTAAGCATCAAATTGTGAATGATTTGATACGTCAGAATAAGATCACCACTGAGGAATCGAGTGTTGACCGAAACAAGGGAAAGTTGCTCGTGGCCAGATTAATGGTTCAGCTCGTGGTTCAGTTGTGAATGATGGTCTTCTCCTGAGTTGCGGGGCTGAGTGACTGAAGATTTACATGAGATTTAGAACTCTAGGTTAAATTGGGCTAATTGTAAATTAAATTACCAAAAAAGGTTGAAATACAATTAATATAAGGACTAACCTTTGGTTGCTGTTTACCACATCACATAACCAATTGGGTCTAGCTGGATCGATAAAATATCGGGACGGTTGAGGTTAGGGCTAAGATTAAATTCGAATTTGGCAAATGACTGAAAAAGTCCTAATTCGGGCATACATCTTGCTTGGAGGAATGGAGGGATGGAAATGAATACGGAATCTGGTGGAGCAATTCGGAAATCAACACGCCACAATGGGTTACAAACGTTTTACATGTCAGGTATGAAATTTGACAGTGTTACATTGTTTCTATAATGGTAAGCACAAGCTAATCGCAATGTAAAGTATTCGGCTAGACATACGACAAGGCATTGGCAGAAGAAGGTGTATATGACGTAACGGTGATTGGACCATAATGGGCTAGTCGAAACTGATGTCAATACAGAGGCATCAGAAGCAAAAAATCAATTATGATGGCTTCGTTCATCGCCTCATGGGAAAAGTTAATTCTCAAAACGTTGCAGTAGTTTTCATGAGAAACCTTACGGAAAAGAATACTATTTACCTAACACAAATAAAATTAAAAGGAAAGACTAATTGACAATACATGCTTGCATGTTGTGTGTTGTAAAGCGTCTAGTGTTGGTTACGGTAAAATAAAGGGAAAAAATAATTGTAATAGCCATGCTCAGGTAGCCATCCGCACATGTTACCATCACACCGTTTCGCGAGACTTGGTGTAGTAATAAGTAGTAGGATAGTAGGGGATTCGACCAGGGACAGGGACACCAATATGGAGTGAAGACCATCATTTTGGATAAAGACCATCATTTTGGAATGTCTTGACATCACATCCGGCCCGCCATTTTAAATGACGTTAAAACTTTAAAACGTTAAACCGTTAAATGACTTTTAAATGACTTTAAGTGACGGTCATTTTAGGGTGTTTCATATTGAAGGTCTTCATCTTGGGGTGTCCCATATTGAAATCGACCATTTTGGGATTTCAGGTTCGATTACCGAAATTATTTAAAATCCCCATAACTCGGAAACCGCTGGTCCTAGAGCAAAACGGATCGAAATTTGGGCACCCTTTGAAGAACCCTAATTTTGGTCCCAGCTAACTGATGACCCACCCAAAATTCGAGTTCTGCAGTTGGCCCACCCCAACAATTCGGGAACCGTTGGCCCTAGAGCGAAACGGTTCAGGATTTAACATCCCCAGGCTGTATCCTACGCGTGGCCCTCCCCAGAAGTCAGGTACCAACATATTTAGAAATTTGCCAACCCCAATAACTCGGGAACCATTACTTCTAGACCAGATCGGTTCGGAATCTGGTCTCCCCTTCTGTCGGGATACCGTGAAGTTCATTTCACTGCTACTGGCTTCCCCCTCATATCATCGGGGTAATGAGCCCCTCCGCCACGTCGAGGCTGCAGTTATCGGAGGGGTGGGATGGGATGAGATGGGATGGGTTGAGAATAGGACGGGGTCACGACTGCCTGCCCACCATGGTCGGACCTGTGGGAGACTAAAGTCCTCCGATGGAATAGCCGGTCAGGTGGGAAATGGGGGTTAAATAGGAGCGATGCTTAATAATGTTTAGGACCAAAATAGGGCGTCCTAGGACGATCGCTAGGATGCGGGTGTTGAATTCTACAGGTTTCGAAATCGAGGGCCTCGGGTTTGCTCACAGTCCCTACGCCCCGCAACGACCACATCCTCGCATCCTCTGCAGCCTTTACTTCCCCCGCTTAACCCACTTCACAGTAACCAGGTCGCGTCGCCGCAAGGTGAAGGGAGAAATCACTTTGGGAGGGTACCATCCTCGATACCGGAATGGTTCCCGGTATCGTTTTTCACCATTCTTCTTTGAGTAGCTCGTAAGCTCCGGAAACTCCGAAGCTCCACAACTTCCTCCCGGCTAAAAATCTTAACCTCAGTCGCCGGGTCGAGCAGCTGTGGAATAAGCGGAGATGAATGAAGCAAAATCTGTTTATACACGACTTAGCTTTATATATGAAAAGTGGTCCTGCGCAACATCTCGAGGAAGTGCGGGCCCACTGGCATAACTCGGGAACCGCGAGTCCTGGAGCAAAACGAGTCGGGATTCGGCTTCCTGAGTGTCTCCTATGCCACGGAATACCTTTTGAGATTAACCGGTCGTAACTCGGGAACTGCTAGTCCTAGAGCGAAACGGCTCGGGATTTGGCTTCCTGAGTGCGACCCATGCAGCCACCGAGTTCATTTTGCAAATAACCAGCCATAACTCGGGAATGGTAGTCCTACAGCAAAACGTACGTTCGGAATCTGGCCACTCTTAAACTCCAGACCTCAGTGACTCCATCACAAGGTTGCCACCAAGTTCATTTTCCCGCTCCATCACAAGGCTACCGCCAAGTTCATTTTTTGGTTTCCCCTCGTATCATCGGGTACCGAGCTTCTCCACCACCTCGAACAGATTAGTATACCCTTCATTAGACTAATACAGTACGGCCAAGCAATATTGCCCGCAAAATACCTCTTCGGCCACTTGTATCCTCCTTGGGTTCCAGACGATTTTCCTATGTCCTAGGTAACTGTAGAGTTCTGCAGGTGGTTTTAAGCTGAACGAATCGAAGTACAGGGCGCACGAACCACCCTTTAGCTAATACGCGGCCCAGTGAGTTCCATCCCCGTCTCTCGAGTCCTGCAAGTTCAGTATGGCGCATTCGGATGCTCTGGGACGCTCGGGGAGCAGGTCTTTCGAATAACCTCCTCTAAATGTGCGGATACCCAACATTTTAGCATATCCGGCGAGGTCCAAGTTCGTTAAGGCCTTGTTCACAGGAACGCCAGCTTCAGATAAACTCCTCGATCACACCGTGGGACTTTGTATTTCTTCCCAGTCTGCCGCCCGTCTTCGAAGCGGCTAAGGCTTCCATCTTGGCATCCGAGGGATTGGGAGCAGTAGGGGAAGAAAGCCGCCTTTCCGGACTTGCGTATGCGAGAATTTTAGATTCAATCCCCGGCCCCTAGTTCGAGCCTTTCGAATTCTCGACTGCTGCGATTTGGCGACCGGTAGAGATACGTTGGCCTCCCGCTTCAACTGGGAGTTGGACAGACGAGCGCTCGCTGTTTTTCCAGCCTTGATTTATCGAAGCATACCCCGCTTCTGGGAAACCCATAACTGGAAGGGGGTTGGGGAATACATAATTAATGTACTTTTTATTTATCTATTTCCCCCCCACTCGTGTCACGACCTCACCTTTGCTCCTGTCCAACTTGAGGGTCATAAGCCGGTCGCTGATAACCAATGCGCAGCATTGAGTGCTGTCCGGTACTTGAGCTCCGAATTTAAACCTCAGAGCCACGTCGATCGTGCTCGATTTAAGCCTCTCGTTCTGTTTTGAGTAGTATATGAAGATCAGGGGAAAGATCTTACCGAAAGTCGAAACATCAAAAGCGGATCCCATTACCAGCACCCCGTAATACTGCTTCCTAAAGTGGAACAAGTCTTGATACATGTTCGAGATGTTTCCGCTGGCAAAATCCGCATTCATGTCGAGAAAGGGATATTGCTCTGAGTTCAGAGTCACGTGCGCATCCGTGAAACTGCAGTGATCGAAGACGGCCGGATTCTTTTTTTGATCCGTTTCCTTCGCAGTCTGGAACCTGATTATTACATATTTTGGCTTCTCGATAGAACTACTCGTGATCAATCTCCAAGTACATCTAGTCGTGGTGGGCAAATCGAGCATGTCCGAGTACCAATGTCTGAAAGCCATGGGTACGGTGATTCCGGCATCCACGAGTCCGTACAGCCTATTCTTCTGTGCGTCCGAAGGGGTTACGTGGGTATGGCGCCAGGACACTTGCTCTAGAACTATCTTTTCTGGGGCTACTCCGGTGTCTCGGAAGATGGCATTCGTGTCCGCAGCCCGCATTAGAATCAAGGTTTGTTGAACCTCGTAAATCGCTTTCGTATGATCTTCAAAAAATCCCAGGAGATGGGAGAGGGAGATGGTATAAGTGTAGGATCCTTTCGGGGAGTGGGCGCTTAGAAGGACGTCTCTCTTGTGTTTGAAGACTGTATTCGTTCCATCGTCGGCCGTACTGGCACTGGCACGGAACCAGCCCGTCTTCGCGATGTGGGCTTGGTCTTGCGGGCCGTAGGAGACGATTCCTTAATGGTGCTGGTAAATCCCAGGTGATTGATCTCGTCCACGGTCTTGTCCCCTATCTGGTACTTGATGTTCGAGAAGAGGTAGGCTATCGCGTTGTTTACGAGAGCTAGGGTGCTCCAAAAAACTTTTTTTCAAAAAACCTTTACCCCCGGCCATTTTCCCATTTCACTTGTCAATGTGTGTTGCCATAAAAAATGTCAGGTCATTTGAGGCATTCTAAGCCTTGCCGCCAGGTTTTGAGTGTTAATGCAGGTAAAGTCCATATACAACATAGTACATGTATGCAATATAACTTATACATGAAGGCATATGAGCTACATTTAAAGTTGTGATCAGATTTACTAATTTAAGCCTTTTCTTTTTTTTTTCAGTCTCGTGTCTGACTGCTAAATAGTATCACCTGTCTATCACTTCATCAACAAATTAAGGAAAAACAGCAGAAACCCGTGTCCTATGTCATAAAACCTAAGTGTGGCTACTTAGGAACGTGATTGAAGAACTCCCTATACTTTTCGAATACCAACCCAAAGAGATGTGCTGAGATATTTTTTACCTGAAATATGGCCCAATTAAACATGTAAAGTTTCGTAACTTTAATGGTGCAGTAGCAGAGAAAGTTCTTGTGGATGTGCAAAAACAATCGGAAAAGGCTGGGATTGAAACTCGGCACACGGATAAGGTGAAAGCAAAACTCCTAGATCTCTGTGGTCCCTGCCATCTTGTCCAAAAAAGCAAAGGGAAAGACTCAAATGAGCAGAAGGAACAAACATTCTTGAATATATGACTAAATATTTCTTTATTTCACTTCAACATGCTCAGCGTTCGATTGAGTCTGACAGGTTTTCCGTGTTTTTTCTACATTTTTTTTAGTAATTTCAAACTGTCCCGATGCAACCTCTTCACTACTTTGTTGCAATAAATTTATCTTTGATGCCCATTAAGACTTTTGTTCCTTCCTTCAAAGCTTGAAGCAATTTCACATCTTCGTTCCTGTGGTTCTGTTGACGAACCTGTCAGACTCAATCTTCCGCTGAGCATTTTGAAGTGCAATAAAGAAATATTTGGTCGTACCTTCAATGAATGTTTGTTCCTTCTGCTCATTTCAGTCTTTCCCTGTGCTTTTTTTGGACAAGCTGGCAGGGACCATAGAGATTTTGGAGTTTTGCTTTCACCTTATCCTTGTGCCGAGTTTCAATCCCAGCCTTCTCCCATTGTTTTTGCACATCCAAAAGAACTTTCTCTGCTACTGCACCATTAAAGTTACGAAATTCTTCATGTTTTATTGGGTCATCTTTCAGGTAGAAAAAATTACCTACTTGGGTTGGTATTCGAAAAGTAGGCAGTTCTTCAACCTCGTTCTTAAGTAGCCACACTTAAGTTGTATGATGTTGTGTACATGGGTTTCTGCTGTTTTTGCCTTAATTTGTTGGTGAAGTTGGTGGACAAGTAATACTATTTAGCAGTCAGACACTAGACTGAAAAAAAAAAAGAAAAGGCTTAAATCAATGAATTTTATCACAGCTTTAAATATAGCTCGTATACCTTCACGTATATGCTATATTGTATACATGTACTTCGTTGTATATGGACTTTACCTGTATTAACACTCAAAACCTGGCGGCAAGGCCTAGAATGCTTCAAATGACCTGAAATTGTTTTGTGGCAACTCACATTGACAAGTGAAATGGGAAAATGGCCAGGGAGAAAGGTTTTTTGAAAAAAAGTTTTTTTGGAGCACCCTAACGTACAGGTAACTTCGGTGGGGATGGGTGAAGAGATCCTGGTTCTGAAACACTATTCTAAGTTCCGAATTCACACTGTTCGAGTTTGTCCCGACTATCGGGGTGTAGTTGTGGCAATTATACTCTACCACAGACTCGTTCAGGGTAAAAGGCTCCTGGACGTTTAGGTATCCTTCTACGGTCTCCATTTCGTGTTGGAGATGAGGCTCTCGAGAGAGGCCACGTTCGATGGAGTCAGGACTTGTCAACATTTAGCTCGGGATTTGGGAGGCTGTGAGGGTTGCTGTGTGGGTGGTGGGGTTTTGGGTTTGAAGTCCAACATTTAACGGACACTAATTATACCCTTTTATACGCGCAAAAAAATCCATCTACCGCTTCCTCAAGTGCAGTCTCACGGTCACGGTCTCTCCCCTCAAATTAGGCGGACGTTCATCCTGGTAGGTAAGCCACATTCTGATCGAGTGAGAGGATTGCACTATCTTGTATCCCGGTGAGCAATTCAGAAAGAACGAGTATACGGTCGGTTGCCTCGACCCGTTCATGTAAGAATTGCCTACCAGATCACAGTGAACCAAGACGGAATTGACGTCGAGGACGTTGGCCGTGTTCTGGGTTATGCTGATACCATGTACGTACACTTCAGACTCGAATCTGAATAACTTCCCCACGCTTGTCGGGTCGTCGGCGGAGAAATCTACTTTGTATTGTTTGCCCGTGATATGCAGCTCACATTTCAGAGTATTGGAGTTGCTGATGATACAGATGTACGAGGCGTCGTTCGGGACAGTCCCAGTGCTGACGCTTCTTCAGCTCCCCGTAGACGAATTTTTCCATTGCTTCTAATTCGTAGGAAGCTTCCAGGATGACGAGTTTCGTCCACTCCCTGCCGTTGTTGTGGCTGTACCTAAACGTGTCCGAGTCGAAAGCTTTCACGTTTGGAATGGAGTTGTACGTTTCCAAGTTGACCAGGGCGATCTCCCATCCCTCCGCATTGTCCGCGAGCAGTAGAGGAGTCAAAAACTTGGTGGTGAAATCTGCGGTCTTCGAGGAAAGAACTATGGAGGAGGAAGGCATCGTTCCCCAAACGTCGCACGAAACGAAAGTGTCTCGAATGGTCTTGGGCATTTAAAAGTGCTCTTTAGCCCTTTATTGGTTACTACTTGTTCCCCGGTTACTTGTTGTACCAACTAGTAACCAACTAGTAATGTAGGTTTGGCTGATCCCCGCTGATTCATCTTGGCTGTAATACTATGCATTATTGAAGTAATAGTGTTTGTTTCTAATTGTTAGAGCGCATATCCGTTCTCAGTGTCGGCGGCTCGCCCTTTTTCTTTGCTACCGTGGCAAGAATGAGCCTGCTCGCCATCTTGCTGATTGTTGAAGCTTCGTTTGTTTAATCCTCCCTAATAATGCCTCATCAAGTCTGCTCACATCATTCAGTTTGCTCCCGAGCTAAGTCTGCTCCTAAGCGAAATATGTATATACAGGGTGTTCGGAAATTGGTGTCATATATATATATATATAGATTTTTATAACATCTATCCTTCCCCTTGTCGAATCGGTTGCTGGGGCCCCTTCTCCTTGCCAAACACCGTTTTCGTGAAGGTCGCATACTTGTAACCGGCGCTCGATTTCAGTCTCATAGACTAGGCTGTAGACCGCGCTGCTTCTCCTGAGCATATCGTGATAATCCAACAGACTTGGGTGATCGTCGGTCGGTTTACAGGCGTTCTTGAGCATGATCAACTGCCACAACTTGTCGGTGCCCCTGTACTTTTTCCCTCCCACTACCACGTCGTCCCCTTCGAACTCCACGTCCGTTGAACCTATCGTGTACCGTTTAGTTTCCGGGTCGTACCTTATACCGAAAGTGGGGTCGGTGAGGGTTTCCGTAGTGGCGAACATGCTCAGGTACTCGGTAGCTAGCGGTCCCAGTTGCACGGTATCAAGCAAAGAAGTCTCTTCTTCCAAGTATCTCATTTGGGTACTCGGAGTCATGGCTTCGATTTACTTGAGCGAGGCGGGGGTTAGTGCTCCCATAGAGCTATATAACCGTCTCATCACCCCGTCATTAAAAGCCAGCTCGGATTCCGAGTCTTCCGTATCTCCTCCATCTTCCTCCCTATTATAACCGTGGCCAGTCGCGGCTTACAAGGTCCTCTGAATGGTCCGAAGTTTTCCCCCGTGCTGTATGTGTTGTTTCCGTTGACCCGCTCTGATAGCCATCAACTCTTTGATCTGGAACTGTTTTGAGCGGACGCCTCCTTGCTATCTATCGCTCGGAGTTTGGTCTGCTCTCGGATGTGGTCCGCAATCAGTTTGAAAATCTTCGTCAGGTGCTCCGACTCGGTGGCCCTTTCAAGTTTCGCGTCGAGGAATTTTTGCTTGAGACACTGTTTTAAAGCCTCGAACTGTTTGGAGAACTGGTCCAGGCGATGCTGAGTTGGTTTAGTATTTTATTGAAGGAAAAAATCGCACGTCCACGTCAGCCCAAACACACGCATTCTCGTCAACATGGAAACGTTAGTCGAAAAACTGCAAAAACCGACTAGGCGTCGATACCCAAGACGTTGAACGAAGGCCCTCGGCATCGATGACTTGTAGCAAATCGATCTCGTGGAAATGATCCCACACTCGGGCATTAACGAGGGATACAAGTACTTGCTCACGCAGATAGACGCGTATAGTAAGTTTGCCCGGGTGGAATCTGTCAAAACCAAGAGTATGGGAGACGTTGCGAACGCCTTCAAGAAGATGCTAGTTTCATCCAGGCCCACACACCTGCACTAGGACGAGGGGAAGGAATTCTTCAACCTCCCAATTCGCAGCCCTGACGAAACGGTGCGGTATCAACCACTACTGCTCCTTTGCCGAGACCAAGGCTAGCGTGGTCGAATGCTTCAACCGGACCCTGAAGATGGCTATGTGGCACGAGTTCACACATAGGGGCAGCTACCAGTGGCTCGACCTGATTGCCCCACTTCTACTCAAGTGCAACGGATCCGTGCACAGGACGATCGGGGCTAGACCGTTAAGATGCGGTTGCGGGTATTACCGTTCCACCGACCGTTCGAGTGTCAAATCATTCGGCGGGTAAACCCAAGTTTAAAGTCCGGGACGAGGTGAGAATGTCCCGTGTCAAAGGCACGGGTTACCTGCAGAACTGGATGAACGAGATATACGCGCTGGGCAAAGTGCGGAACACGAGTCCCGTCACGTACACCCTCAGGGATTACGGTGGGGAGGGTATCGAAGGCGGGTTCTACGAGCAGGAGTTGCAAAAGACACGGGTGCTGGACCTGTTTCTGGTGGAGAACGTGTTAAAGACACGGAAGGCGGGGGGAAAGACCAGTTACCTGGTTAAGTGGCGGGGGTACGGCGATAAATTCAACAGTTGGGTCGATAATCTGGATTTGCTGGGGGGAAGGTATTAATCTAATTTCGAAAAAAATTCCTATATATGAATACAAAACCTTAAACTGATTCCTCATTATCTTGTTTCCAGTCATTCCGCTACCATGGCCAAAAAAATCAACGTTTATGTGCATCTACTGTACCGAGGTATTTTCCTCGCAACACCAGCTCTGCAACAATTTTCGCTCCCGCCACCCATCCGAGCCGGAAGAATGTGCCTGCTTCATGCGGTGTTGCATTGGAGACCGCGTCCCCGCCCTTTCCCGCCGGGAAGCTCTCCATCATCGACAACATGAGCAGAAAGTGTCCGCCGAAGACGGTTTCCCCGATTCCGACCTACTTCCCCTCCTGCTGTCAGTGTGTCTGGTCATCCAGAGCATGTTGATCGCCTGCCTAGACCAGATGGTGAACTGCAAAGTGCAGATCTACCTGGGAAAAGAGTTCGTCCGCGAGACCACCGTCGCGGAGGCCGGATTCTGGTCCATATACTCGGAGCTATACAATCCTAACGACGTCTCCGCTCTGTTAGACGAGGCATTCGAGAAGATCCAAAGATCCATCGACGCGTATGCCAAGCGGGGAAGCGGATGGGTTTTAACCTGCGTAAAGTAGCTGACCGTCAGAGTAGCGAAACACCAACCGTAGCACGCCTCCTCCTACATTCCTCTGCCTAAGGGGATGATCGGTAAGAAAGCGGCGGTGGTCAACGTACATAACATAGATGACCAGAAATGCTTCCTCACTCGGTTCTTGCTGCGGGCCTAGAATTACGAAGCATGAGACCCGAATATTATGTGGAATTTGAAAGCATGCTCGACACGTCAATGCTCTCTTTCCCGGTGAAGTTGAACCAAATCGATGCTTTCGAGAGGGCGAACGACCTTTCAATAAACGTCATAGGCTACACCGATGAAGTCAAACTCCACCCTCTTCGTGTGTCTAAAAATTTTTTCCGGCCAGCCCATCAATCTTCTCCTGTTGACGGCTGATGATGATGGAGGCGAAGAGGGGGTAGGCGAAGATACCGGTAATGCCTCACTCGTCGACACCGTCAAACTCTTGCGCTACCGCGGAAAAGACTCGCACGCTAAATTCTACTGTCGAAACTGCTTCACCGGGTGTGGGAAGGAGCGTATATTGTTGACTCAACGAGAAGAATGCGTGAAGCTCAACCCCGCTCAAGCCCTCAGATTCCGAGAACCCGGTAAAAACAAACTGAGCTTTCGATTCTTTAACCATCAGAACCCCTTCCCCCGAATCATCTACGCAGACTTCGAGTGTCTTAACAGCCCCGTCCAGACTGTCCAACCCGACCCTTCCACGAGCTCCACGACCAAGATCATCCACCAAGTCCCCTGCAGCTTTGGCTATGTAGTGGTGGGGCTCGAGGGGGAGATCGTGAGCCAAGGTTATTACCTGGGAGACGACGCGGTGGAGGTGTTCTACGATCGCATGGTGGTGGAGGAAAACCGGCACGACGTACAGCCGCTCGTCCTCACATCCGGCAAACAGTGGGCTACTGACACAGCTCGGCGATGCAACTACTACAATTTTAGCTTCAACCCCGCTTTGCAGAAGATTGGGGATAGGAAAGTTCGTGACCACTGCCACATTAGCGGGAAGTATAGTGGCCCGGCACATTCCAGATGCAACTTGAGCACCCGTCAACAAAGGACCATCCCCGTCGTGTTCCATAACTCGGTGCGTGCCGTGCACGAGTTTCGTGGGAAAGTGGACGTCATCGGGCGGCGCCGAGAGGTTCCAGAGTATGACCGTGACGTTATCCGCTAATCACGTCAATCTCCACTTCTTGGACAGCAACGGTTTCGTGAAGGCCTTGCTGACCGCTCTGGTCGATAACCACAAGAGTGGTGGTGGTAGCTTCCCGATTCTGGAAGCCGGCATGGCCACAAATTGGTTTGGCGGTGGTATGGGTCGGGAGGAAGCCGGGGATCTCCTGACTCGCAAAGGCGAGTCAGTCGCAGGAGTATGTCGTGACATGTCCGTTTTCACCGAAGAAGAGCTACCAAGATGCATTCTACTCGGAACTGAGCAAAGAGGGGATCGCGGATAAAGACTACGCACACGCAAGGAACGTCTGGAACTGGATGTCAATGCGTAGGTTCGGATTGTACAACGAAATCTATCAGTTGACCAACGTCTTCCTGCTAGCGGACGTTTTCGAATAGTTTCGCCGGGTCTCTCTCGCTTGCTACCAGTTGGACCCGTGCTACCACGTGTCCACTCCGGAGTTCAGCTGGCTAGCCGTCCTCAGGATGACCGGGGCGAAGTTGGAGCTCTTCACCCACGCGGGAAAACACAACTTGATTACGTCCGGTATCCGCGGTGGAGTCTCTTTCATCAGCAAGCGACACGCCAAGGCCAACAACAGATACCTGCCGGAGGACGATCCTGATCAACCTTCCTTCTTCATCGTCGACATAGACGTGAACAACCTGTATGGGCTTGCGATCTGCGATTTCCTTCCCTACGACGGGTTCCGATATCTGACGAGGGCGGAAATCCGAATGTTCGACGTGAGCACTGTTTCGGATCAGGGAGACGTCGGTTATGTCCTCGAAGTTGACCTGGAGTACTCCAGCAAGTTGCATGATATACACAGCGACTACCTGCTGGCACTGGAGAAGTTTGAAATCTGGGAGGAACACGTTTCACCCTGGGCAAAGGCGACAGCAAAAGCTCTGGGCCATGACATAAAGCCCACCGTAAAGCGCGTCCCAAACCTCCTTCACAAACTTCGGTACGTTGTACACTACCATAACCTGAAGTTTTATCTCTGCCACGGTTTGGTTCTCCGCCACGTCCGTAGAATCCTCACCTTTAACCAGAAACCATGGTTGAAACCGTACATTCTTGCCAACACCGAGAGGAGGCAGCAGGCATCCATTCCATTCGAAAAAGAGTACTTCAAGCTCCTGAACAACTCGGTGTTTGGCAAGACCCTAGAAAACGAACAGAAGCGTCTTAATGTCAAACTCTGCACCGACTTCGAGTCGGCGATAAAGTACACCTCCCTGCCCCACGCCTACTCCTTCAAGATCTTGCACGAAGGTCTCGTTCAGTTCATCCTGCTGATGCAAAAGGTCTGGTGTGATCTCCCAACCAATTTTTCCATACTGGAACTCAGCAAGCTTACCGTGTACGAGTTCCATTATGACTACATCAAACCGAAGTACGGGGATCGTGCCGAACTACTGTTTATGGACACCGACAGCCTCTGCTACCGCGTGTGGACGGATGACGTGTACGATGACATGCATCATGACGTGAGGCGTTTCGACACGAGCAACTATCTTCGGGACCACCCTCTCTTCTCCAACACAAACAAGCAAGTGTTGGGGAAAATGAAGGATAAGATGGGTGGCGTCCCGATTCAGGAATTTGTCGGGCTCCGTGTCAAAATGTACGCCATCAAGACCTCGTACTCCGAAACGAAGAAGGCCAAAGGACTCAAGAAATTGTTCGTGAAGAAACACTTAGCCTTTGCGAACTACAGGGTAGCGTTGTCCGCAACTTCTGTGCCGAAAGGCACCTGGCTAAGATTGCCAGCAGCAGACACGAGTTATCCACGGTGAAAGTGACAAAGTCCCTTATCTCACCGGTTCATCCAGGACGACGGAGAAAACACCCTAGCCATCAGTCACGTCCAGTCCGGAACCTGGCAGAGTATGCGGACGACTTCAACTCCGACATGGACATAGTGAGTGACGAGGAGGTGGAAGAGTTGGCGAGTGTCGCTGCTGGGGTCCGAACCCACGCTTAAGTCGACTCGGTTAAGGAGGAAGAGGAGGATGCGAAAGCATCCCGCTGGTATGAGTTGGTGAAGGAGCGAGGGCAAAGACTGCAGGATCCGGTGGTGTGGGAGAAGGAAAGGAAGGAGAAAGATACAGGCTGACCGGGATCGGTACGAGGCACTAACCCCAGCAGAGAAAAAAATAAGAGTAGAAGAGGAAGGGCAGAGACGGGCAACCATGACGGAGGAGGAGAAGATAGCGAGTAGATGGCAGGATGCGGCGCAGAAACGGAAATTTTATCAAGAGTCGGGAGGAGCGAGACGGAAAGGAAAGAAAAGAAAGGCCATGACCGATGGACAGAAAGCGGAGGCGAGAGCCAGAGATGCGGCTGGTAAGAAGGAGAAGCAAGCAAACATGAGCGAGGAGGAGAAGGTGGCCGAAAAAAAGAAGAGGCGAGAGATGTATGCTGCTAAGAAAAAAAAACAGTAACTTCGAAGATATCCTCCCCCCCCCTCCCTTATCTACATGGTGCAGTCGGCTATGCGATCGGAGACTTTGGTCTCTGGTAGGTCCAAACCAAGGTGGAAAGGTGGCCGCATCCTTACCCAGACCATCCCACACCTCTCCTTTCCATCCTAAACCTCAACCAGTGCGTATACATGTGTGAGTGTATGTATGAACGAGTGCGTCCGCAAAATCGGCATTAGCAATGTTTATAAATCAACCTCTTGGCTAATGTCGGTTCTACGCACGCACTATGAACTGTAAGAAGGAAACGTTCGGCTTCTTTAACCGTACACTTTTACTACCCGTAGGGAGAAAAAGCCACATACAGTTCGTTAACGGAGATTGGGCCCTCCAGCCAATTCTTTTCGGGGGATGGGTAGCCAAATCCCGAGCCGTCCGACTCTAGGACCAACAGTTCCCAAGTTATTGGGGTGGGCCAACTGCGAAACTCGAATTTTGGGTGGGCCATCAGTTAGCTGAGACCCCAAGTGGGGTTTCTGAAAGGGTGGCCAAACTTCGATCCGTTTTGCGCTAGGACCAACGGCTCCCGAGTTATGGGCATTTTAAATAATTTCGGAAATTGGAACTGAAACTGAAACTCCCAAAATGGCGGACTTCAATATGAAACACCCCAAGATGGCCGACCTCAATTTGGGACACCCCAAAATGGCGGTACTTCCGGTTCCACTCTTCAATATGGAGGTATTTTCTGTTCCTGTAAAGACCGGAAGTGACGTCATTCAAAATGGTGGGCCGGAAGTGACGTCAAGACCTTCTAAATTGATGGTCTTCTCCAAAATGGTGGCAAATGGTGGAGTACGTTACATGGGGCGGCCATCTTGGTGTCCCTGTCCCTGGTCGAATCCCCTACTATCCTACTACTGTAATACAAGGCCAATTGAGATAGTAGCTGGGTTCATTGCAGCGCGGAACGCAGCTACTATCTCCGTTGGGCTTGGACGTAGTAGACGAAACAGCATGAATACAAAAATTGTGTTGTCGGGAAACCGAAAATTTATCGTATTTTAACATCACACTATATAATTGTTTAGGCTAGCATAATTTCTCTTCGGCGATCTATTGGCATAAATATTTTTAATTTTTACCGCATTAGTTTTTTAGAGTTTTAATCTCATGGCAAACGATTAAAAATTAGTACATGCACACAAACACACACAGATGAAACGTCATGGTTATTGCAAGCCCGCCAAGGATCATATAATCGCAGGATGCTATTAAAATTAGTTCCCAATATTCAACAGAAAATCTCGTAGACACCACATTTTAAAGCGGATTTCTAGGAAGGGATTGACTGGCGGTAAGTAAATAGAACTTTCGGGCCGTACTTGATGTGGAGGATCGAGAAATATGGAGTTGGGGGGGGGGGAGAATGTACCTTTAAGTCATTCGTTGCTCTGCCTCTAGCATACTCACTCTTCTGGTCTTTGTCCAAGCAGCATATTGTGGGCATCACGAACAGCGGAAGCTTTAATTGTAACAGCTTCTGCAGTTCGTGATGCCTACAATATGCTGCTTGGACAAGAACCAGAAGAAAGTTCACACTTCACTATGCACTTGTGTACCATTGTGCATGTTATGTGTACTTGTCTGCCTCACACAATTTGCCTCTATGTACCCATCAGAACAATGTGCCGCTCAGCGTATACCCCACTGTGTAATTGTCTACATCTTAGCCTCTCTGCTCAGGTGCTGCTCGAATACGAGCCAGAAAAAATGTGTTCGCACTCCACTGCTGCAATTGTCGGTACACGGTGATGGTAAGAAGTGATGATGTGCAGTGATATGGAGACTTTCATGAACGCAGAAAGAATTTACTGAGCAAGCACTCCGTAACATATAGGCGTGAATAATGACGAATGCAATGTAATGTGTTTCTGATTATTTGTTTGGGGTGTCAAGCTTTCGGCCAGGGCCCCTGATAAATTTTCTTCCGGCCTCACTATCACTATTACTTGCAACACGGTACCGGCTTACTGGTGTAGTGTATTGTGAGTAGGTCAGTGATGATGTTGGGTTGATGTGTTTTTTATACGTAAATTTGTTTTTAGGTAAGGCATGTCTGTAGCAGGGCGCTTGGCTTCTGGCCACGGCCCGAATACATTTCTCATTACCGCTCTCACTGTCAGACATGTGTCTGTTAATGGTAAGCAATTAAAAGCTTAGGAAACTGCCAGTAACTACCGCCTAGGCTATTTTATCCCAATGCGGTCGAAAAGGTGCAAGGAATACAACAAAACTACAAATTATGAGTGTCCACCATTCATAAAAAGATGCATCAGTAACGTTTTTTTTTTAATGTTGTCTAGCTAACGTTTTTCCCAAATCAAATCCCATAGACTCTTTCCTCACGGCTAGCAAGGGAATTGGGAAATGCCTACACAACTGAATGTTTGCACACGAATGCATGGTGATCTGTACATCATCCTTTTGTTGCTTTGGAGTTCGTAGGGGTCAGGGCAATTGCGGAGGGTTTTGAAAGTCGCAACCTAGGATTTTAAATTTCGTTTCTTTTCCATGTTGCAACCAAAGATTTCAAGCAACTGTGCTTGGACAATCAACCCTGGTCCTTAGATTTATTGTAAAAGACTGCCAGAACTAAAAGCTAAACTGTAACGAAACGGGGTTTATGTTAATAACCAAATAACAAAATGCTTTGCGATTTGATGTTTAAGTAATAGTGAACGTCAGGATTTCGACATGACAAAACGTGAACGAAGAAAGAAAAAAAACAAAGTTGTCAATTTGGCTGATGTAACGGCTGATAGACAATAAGAAATGTGAAAATGATCAACGTGAAAATTTATAGACATAAAATTCCTCAAGAAAAAAAGATAGAATTGAAGATGAGACGGTGTGATCTTTTGTACGTTCACAGTCCTGAGTTACATGTGTGTTTTAACTGTAAGCAACTGAAAGCGTATCTTATCATGTTGAGGAGAAATCCCATTGCGACCGAAATCTTTGCAAATTGTGGAAAATGTAAGGGAAAGGTTTAGGGATAGAAAAAAACAACTGAAAGGGATAGACAAAACAACTCGCTGATTGAGCGAGCAATTTAAGCTTCATCGCGTAGATTAACATTAACCTCGGGAGGAGCAACTGAAGGGGGATACGCTGATTGAGTAAACGAAGCAAACGCAAATCAGTATTTGTTAAACCAGTGTGTGCAAAAATGGGACTGAAGAAACTCATGCATGTTAAGAACGGTCATACATTAAAACAAACCGCGTAAATTTGACTGATGTTTCGGTTAATTGGGCAATGACAAATGTGAAAATTATCAATCCGCAGTGGGCGGCGTTATTCGCGGTCAGTGGCAGCTTTCGGGCCGTGGCGTGATGTCCGAACGCGAACGCTTTCATGAACGCTGTTCCCGACAAATCCAGCGAAGCAGCCAAAGTGCGGGATCCAAAGGAAGCGATTCTTAAAAATGTGACTGGTAGCGCCAGAAACAATGGATCTCCAAATTATAAAAAAAAAACAGATTTCTGCTTACAACTGTTACAACTGCTTACAACTGTTGTTGTAAAAAAAAAATAATAAAATGAAAACAAAACACCAACAAAGAATCGTTTACTTTTGCTAAAAATGTGGTTTAAACTTAACAACATTCGCTGTGAACCGCGGAAGATGATCTGTGACGTCGCTTCCCCAGTAAACGGGCGCCGGAATTGTATCGACACGGAGACACGTTAATTCTGGGATCTTCTTAAATGCTGACCCGTGTGTGGGATCCGGAGTTGTGGTAACATGGAGTTACCGTAATTGTCGGTATTACTGAAATAACGGACGCCTGCAAGGGAACCGGAACTACAGTAATAAACATGCCTGCCTCGTTCGCGCTGCCGCGCTCGCTGCGGCTACACATATAACACCAGAAACCGCAACCTCAAATTAGGCAAGAGTTAGGGAAACTCCGTGTTACCACAATTCCGGATTATTTCAAACAATTTTAAAGCAAATTAAGAAACCGGAGTTACTGTAATTCCGGCTCCCACGCAGGGGCCAGTATTTAACAAAATCCCTGAATGAACGTGACTCCGTGTCGATACAAGTCCGCGCCCCCACACGGCGGCCTCCTTGACAGGGAGATATTAAGTCACTTTTTGCAGCATGACCTCCTCCTATAGATTGTGTTTTTAATCTAGAGGGAAGAGTGAGAGGGATTCCTCCTAGCCACGCTCCGCAACGTCATCAAAAGCTATTAGTTTAGCAATCACTTTAGCAATGACACTTGTCTCACTCGTCGTTCTCAAGGGAAGGAAAATGAGCAAATATCGCTGCTATATTTATTTTCAGTGAGAGAAATGTTAGTGACAGCATATTGATGCTTATTAATTTCTGTTTAATTGGATTTTGTTTCTAAATTTAGATATTTTTTTTATCTAATTTTCCCACAGTTTAGGGGCCGTTCATATATTACGTCACCCTCTAGGGGTCGGATGGGTGGTTGATTTACTGTGACACTTGTGACACAGGGGTGAGAGGGTGTTTCCAATATGTGATGTCACAATCAATCTTGCATCACATTTAGGCGTTCACATCAATTAAATTTGTTTTGGCGCATTATTCAGGAAAACAATAGTTCAGATGCAATTCCATTAATACACACATCAGAAAGCCTCTATTCAAACCCGCGGACTCTTAAGACATTTGAAAGAGATGCAATAACTGTTAAGTATACGCAAATACTTTGAAATATTACATTGGAGAGGTGGAAGGGTGTGATGTAAGACGTGCAACGTAATTATTTGGGGTTGTTTTAAATTTTCTGACATTTGTGACAAAGTGATGAGTGAGTGTTTGAAAATAGGCCACAACGTGTGACGCAATACATGGATCGCCTCTTAGAAACATGACCATTTATTTCTTCCACTTCCGGTTGTTGGCAGCCACGTTAGATCAAAAAGTGTAATTGAGCAACAGCAAAAAAAAAACCAGCCTCACTTATATCAGCAATATCATGATTAAACAATCAGAAAAAAAAACCCAGCCTCACTTATATCAGCAATATCATGATCAAACAATATCAAACTTCTCTCTTCATGACATTACGCTTACGTCATATGAGAGAAGATTGGAGCAGTTGCCTCGAGTTAAGAAACTGTTATTCTTACCTCCCTCTAGTTTAGAAACACAACCGTATTTTCCTGTGGCTTGAACAGAAAGAATCGTATTGGCACTTTTTGTCCTACCAAGTATCTTTCGACGCTCATGCGAAAACCAAACCCACGAGCATCTGTTTAACCAAACTGATCTTACCCCTTTTCAGTACCAACTGCCCTTGCGACTTCTACGGTAAGGATTTAGACTGTTTATGTTCGAGTGTTCGATTACGTCACCAGTAGTAACGTAAGTGAACATGTGACGGCCGGAAGTGACAGCAATTATGTGACCAGAAACAAGATGGTTGCACCCATGTGGAAGCCGCCCTTCTGAATGTGACTGGGGTTGGCGCTAATGACTTAGCTGTCGACGCGTCACTTAACATCAATCTCCCATTTAGATTGATGTCGTCAATCAGTTTGTGTGTAAATTCTACCAAATTATGCCGTAAATTCTACATGACGGATCATATGACTGGAAGAGACGTCATCAATCACGTGACAGAAAACAATATGGCTATGTGGAGGCAGCCAATTTGAATGAAGTCGTTGTTCGAGTTCCTGTAAACTCTACCAACGTATACTGTAAACTATAAATGACCTGGCTGATGACGTCACTTCCACTCATGTGATGGATTAAGTCACATCCAGCCACTTGGCTGATGATATCGTTCAAAATGGCTCCCACTTACGTAAATGCCTATCTCTTTTTCGGTTGTGAAACTAACCAGAGACCGTCAACAATGTTGGCTTCGGCTGCAGAATTGTAGGGTGTTGTATTTCGCACGGGAATGATCTACACCTTAAAGCCCTGATCCCGAAGTCCCGTGACCAACAATACAGTGAGTAACAATCATGCCAACAATCACTTTAAACTCCAACAAACCAGCGATGCACGAGGTTCATCATTGCTACGTTGCAATACGACCTCTGTAAGCAATGAAACTTGCTTTACCACACCATAATATTATTAGCCAGCGGCAAAGAACTGTTTAAACGATGCTGGACGATTAAAATTAAAGGATTAGTGAAACTCGAAAATATTCAAAATGCCCCAAAATACACAGACAGGTTCGCTCACTCAATCAGTGTTTATTAGTCAGCTAAAAATAATTGTTTAAACGAGGCATAAACCGCTGGAAGATTAAAATTAAGGGATAAGTGGGACTCGGATAAATACTCAAAGTACACAAACGTGTTTGATCACTCAATCAGGATTTATTAGCCAGCAAAAGATAATTGTTTAAACGATGCATAAACCCCTTGCAACATGGACATGGAGGGAGAACCAGGATAGCTGGCCTGAAAATTCTACTAAACATCCTAAAGCCTCCAGCATTGGCGCTATGTCCCAATTGGATAGGTGTGCGTCTAATCTTTTAGTAGCCTCCAGCATTTATTACTGCCAGAAACTCACTGCTGGAAATCTGCAAAAGTGGAGTTTGGTTTTTGTATTTGATTTACAGTTTTGTAGGATAGCGCAACAGCGAGCATATTTTGGTAAACTGCTCACGGCTGTTAATTGACACTTCAGTTTTTGGTATGTCATTTCTGGTCACGTTACGTCATTCTGAATGGTGTCCACCTATTGGCAGCACTCAGTTAATTAAAACTCCCTTTGTGGTTTTATTTATTTTTTCAATAAATTACCAGCCATTTCTTATATCCAGTTCAAAACTTATTTTACACGTCATTAGTCGTCGTAGTAGGTTGCTGTGCGCGTTAATACCTTGTGACGGCTAGCCTGGGGCATTCAACGTTAATTACCGAACACGCATTGACGTCAATACCGATCAACAGTTCAACCATGCATTAACAAAGATGTTCGTCCTGTTTCCCGGGTGATCACTTTTAATTGCTGAATTCGGGTAATGATACTCATTTTAATCATTCGTATGATCTCGGGTTTCATACTAGACAGGAACGCGTAAACAGCAATAACAACTAAACTTAAGCACAACTTATTTTCCTAAGAGAAGCGAAAACTGCATCACGAAGATATAAACAAATGTATTTTTTGTAAATATCCAGTTAGCGCACAAAAAAAGTAGACAGTCTACAATTAGGAATAGAATGAGAGTTTTATTTTAAGAAACTTTCCAGCCAAAATTCCGTGATAACATTAAAGTCCGTCCTATACAGATAAAATATATGTGATCATGGCGACCACTTGACACTTGTGTCTTTTACAGCTAAGATCTTTGGCTGTTTTTAAGCAACTGAGGAAAAATAAGAATGTAACAGAAAAGGCCGAAACTTCGTTTGACGGGACGCTTTGGTCAGTTCACCTGATGACATAAAAATCACTATGAGTGACACAGGTTATAACGTTTCCTTACTGAAAAAAAAAAGAAGTGAATAACGCCGATATTTGCCTAATCACTAGGCACTCATTACCAGCTATTGACTAGATGACTTCACGAAAATAAATTCTTCCATGCAGTGAATAAAGCTGACATTTTGAAGATAACTGTTGAAAGTGCGTATTGCTGGTTTGGGAATTAGAGGAAGCTTGTCAATCTCAGTGCTATTTTAAAGGCTGCAATATATACAACAGCACTATTTCCAGTTTAAATCCAAAAAAACTTGCAAAGCGCACAAAAATAACAGACGACGTTTTGGGATAGCTGGCA
>JAHWFP010087899.1:0-18298 GCA_023313725.1 Lithobius niger | reverse complement strand
AACGGAGTTTTAGCCTAAAGTTGTCCATACCAATGATGTTCAAATAAGCCAGCCAACGCAGTGGTCCAGTTTCATAAGGATGTTGTTATTGCTCGCCTTGATTCACGGGGCTTGGTGGCTTGAGACTTGATGGCAACTGCCGTAGGTTTTGGGCATGGCAAATTGGGCGAATTTCGGGGGCAATTTCTAGGTTGAGGACCCAAAAGTGATGTTGATCGGTGGGGAGCCGAAATTGGAATTCCAGCACCAAGCCATGGGCGCACGGGCCATCAAGTCACCAAGACCTCCACGCCCTGATACAATGGTGTGGGTTACAAATTGTGCAAAGGGACTGTTGTTACATTGAAGTTGTTACACAAAATGGTTTTAACATGGCCGAATTGTTGGCAATAATGAGTTGGTCTTGCAGTTGGTCTCGCAGTTGATTGTAGTAAGCCCAAAACTTGATCGGTATTGTAGCTACCACTGATCTTGATAATGGCAGTACCACAGGACGGGTGCTGCACCGATTGTAGCCGATTGTATTGACTGTGAGGAGCTCAAGCGTCTGACGGCCTTAGCTGGCCACTACACTGCCGGCCAGCTAAGGCCGTCCGACGCTTGAGCTCCTCACAGTCAATACAGTTATCAGAATCGGCTGCGAGTCGAAATCGAAAAGTGACATCTGTCGGCATTAATTTCTGAGCGTTCCGGCAAAACAATAGCGATCTCCGTGTCGTGCTTTGGTGATGCAGTAACTAAATTGTTATATCGGACGTAAGTAACGTATTCTTACCGCAATTCTTGTGTTTAGTTATTGTGTAAGTGATCCAAAAGTCAAACATGCATGTCAAAATGGATGTAATTGCCCTTTAAAGTATACTTGTCAACATTTTGCCTGTATTTAGTTTTCAAAGTGTGATCGTAAATATTGTGTTTTTATTCTTTTATCCTCTCTGACGAGGTATGTGTGTGAGCAATCATATTAACTTAAGAGTTAAAATTAAATGTTTCTTGCGAATGATTCCCCTGTCAGCCGAGTTATTCATATGGCTCAGCTCACTGGGTGTGCACAGACATGGGGATAGGCTTGAAATGTGCATAACTGATTCTAAACTCAACCACTTGTCTCCGTTATTTATGAAGAAAATGTAAATAAAATTACAATTCCAGTTTAAACACAAAACAACAACAACACGTATCACGCAAAATTTTAGTATGCTCGAATGGCGCCGAACATCTAGTATAGTTTCAGCATGTTTGATACATGTTCAACAGCTTCACACAAAAAAACTTCAAGGGGTCGTAGAGCAAAAAGTGCATTCAAACAAAAAGTGTTCCACGTCTGCCTTCTCCATGCCGTAGTAGCAATCGTCCAATCCCACATAGATAAGGCGTTCAGCGGGATATGTCCTGTACAAAGCCTTGACAGAGTGTACAAAGCCTTGCGAGGCAGTATATCCATCACGGTCAGCTGCATGACTGATGGATGGAGGCTAAAAAACATGATCCTTCACTTCGTGGAGCAACCTGTTTCCCACTCTCAGTACACAAATGCCGCAAGGTAAATGCCCATACTGCAAGCCTCACATCACTTGCAGAGCCCCGTACTACTACTTCAAACTCCTCTTGAATATGATCTGTCGATGAATCAGCCACCTAATGGCCCATTGCACTGGCGAGACCAGGTACCTGTACCACCAGGCTCCATCCCAGACCACTTAGCTCCTAACAACTTGCTTACGATCTCAAGTACCAATGGAAGACAAGTCAAGAGTCTGCAAGTCAGATAGGATTGATAGGAAATTCGTCTGCAAGGGCAAGCCCATGGTCCAGTACAACAAAGATGGTCACAAGTTCGCCCACCATCACTTTGGCACGTTGTGGGCCAAACGTAGATTGTACGTTTAATCGAGCTTGAATGCAGACACCCACTTCCACAGTATACGAGATGGAGAAGGACGCATCAAGGAAGGCATGCATCCCACTTTGCTGAAGGGGTTGACATTGATCTTTAGCTACACAGGATTAAGCCACCATTAAGCGCAAAGTCTGACCATACAACCAGAGGCCTAATGGCGACAGAGCATTTCCTACTAAAAAAAATGACATACTGGCGATTTCCGAAACAACGGAATACAAGCACCAACGGTGCCCAGAAAAGCTGTTGCTTTATCAGGCAGGTAGAAATAGTGGCTCAGAATCAGCCCCACCAGGTCTTTATCACTAGGATACATGTTACGTGGCACAAGGCAGAGCCGCAATTCCTTGGATTGTTCTTCCAGCGAAGTCAGTCCAGCCTCAAAATGGAATACAGCAACCGAAGTTGTTGATCCTGTGATAACACACAGGCCTACACTAACCTGTACTGATCAGATCCTGGTCACTGGTGCCGAAAGCAGGAATGGAATCACCGACCAGGAACGGGAGATCATAGTCGAAACGGGACTGCACAAAATCCTGGAAGAATTGCCAGAGTAATACACCGGCAGAATCCCAGGTTTGGCCGGCCAACCTCATAATCAATCTTGTGCTGTTGTCCAAGTAATTTCCATGGGTGGCCCCTAGTCCTATCATTCGCTCTTAGCTCAAATAAAATTTTGTTATAGTCTACCTTAAACAAGCCATGTTAACCAAAGAGCAGCCCTGAGTCTGCGGAAATCCAAAGATTGCAAATTAAGATGCTTTAGCCGGTACTTGTAGGTAACATTTTTCAGGCCACAAAGTGATTTAGTGTACCTCCTCTGGACCGACTCACTCAAGTCATTATCTCGAAGGAGATATGGTGACCAGACTTTACTGGCAAATTCCAGAAGGGGTATGAAGTATACTATAAAGGCTCAAACTAGGGTAAGTGGAGCACCCGATTAAAATAATCCACTGATCTGCCCAGATCAATAGGTTATCCATCGTCATACACGTTACGTGAAATGAGTCGTCATCAAACATATTATCCAACTTCACGGATTATCAGCATATTTTTTGTTTAATCACCCTCGCGTCCTGGCGATCTAATTCATGGTGGATCATGATAGCGCTCTGACGTGCTGACGTGACCATTAAACTGAAGTGGTTAATTTGAGGTCACTGGAGATCCACATTCCCAGATTCTTAACCAACTCCTCCTTATGAAGGACATTATTTTTAACTAAAGCATAGTCATGGGAAATGTTTAGTGCTGCCTAACTAGAGCATTTTACATTTCTGTGGAGCAATTAGTAGTTGCCACTGATCTTCCCAGGTCAACAGGTTATCCATCGTCATACACGTTACGTGAAACGAGTTGTCATCAAAC
This sequence comes from Lithobius niger, assembly GCA_023313725.1. NCBI lineage: Eukaryota > Metazoa > Arthropoda > Chilopoda > Lithobiomorpha > Lithobiidae > Lithobius > Lithobius niger. Next base: position 15,024 of record JAHWFP010087899.1, on the reverse strand, counting down.
ATATTATCCGATAACTTCACGGATTATCAGCATATGAGGGTTTAATTACCCTCATGTCCTGGCGATCTAAGTCATGGTGGAATAAAATAAACAGCAGTGGACCCAGAACTAATCCCTGGGGTACACCACTGAAGGCCGCAGTTACCGCCAAAGTTTCCCTCTCAACGTCCACCCATTGATATCTTCCAACCAAAATGTCTGAAACCCAGGACAAAAGCAAACTGCAGAAGCTAAGCCGTTCCATTTTTTTAATGAGCTTCGTGTGCATCATGGACTCAAACGCCTTAGTAAAGTCCACGAATAGAATGTCAACTGAGATGATTATGTCGACTGAAGAAGTCCACTCTGCCATAACAGTGCAGAAGCTGGATACAGGTCAAACATCCAGGTAAGAAACCAAACAGGTCGTCTTCCAGAAGGTTGTGTCGCTTGATCCAACATGGCCTCTCGAATCACACGTTTCATGACTTTGAAAAGAGCACACGTCAAACCCACTGGACAATAACTATTAGGACAAGATGCATTGCCTTTTTTGAAGATGGTGGCGCAGTTTTCCAGGGACGTGGCAGTTTGCCTTTGCTCATGGCAAATAAGGACAGACAGTTTTCAATGCAATTCGAAAAAAGGGTCAAAGGATTTTAGCGAGCGTTAACCGCACCCGGTCATCTGCCCGACGAAGCCCTAAGGCCCTATTTGAAGAAAAAATGTCTGCAACAATGAACCGAAAACAAACAATCACAACAACAACGGGAAATAAAACCTAGACGACGCAAAGTATATTGAAGAATGGACGACAGACCGATAAAGTACAGTTCTACTCAAACTCAAATCGATATCGAAAAACAAAAACCAGAACATAGCGGGGTACTGACGGAAGTATTAAATCGCCAAGTTAAACCACAAAAATGGTGGACCGTTGAAAGTAGTGGTATCATTCAACCAAGGAAAGGCCGCCAAGGTTGACCCTATTAAACAGGAAACTTGGCGCACTGCCCTCTTCTTTGAGCCAGGAATGATAAGACGGATTGCAAAAATCCACACGTTACATGAAATACTCAACAAACGAAATTGCTCAACAAACGATTTTCAGATTTTCCCTTTAACCTTCGAACTCTTACGCGGTGGGATTAACTTGGCGAAAGAGCCTTGCGTTTGATAACAAGACTTCCCATCGCAAAAGAGCTTGATGGCAATTCTTAACAAGATGTATTTTGGGAATATATGGGGTAGTACCTGACCTGTTCCTTAGAAAACAGTTTCAAACTTCATTGTTATTCTCGCTGTCCGACAAATGCATATATTATTAATTAATCTTTAATCTCTACTATACCGTATCGGAAACAGCAACAATTTAGAATCAGCGACAGCAACAATTTAGACACATCAACTTAAGCCCGAACAGAGAGAAGTCTGAAGCAATGAAATGCGTTACGGCATACCAACGACAAAATCACTCCAATCGTAAGTAGCAGAAGTAGTGTTTGTCGATCAGTGTTTATATGTTTGGCGCACCATCCCACTTCATGTCGCGTCAGAATTCAGCGTCTGGTCAAGGCTTTAGATTTAGAATTAGCGACATCAACAATTTTGGAGCATGAGAAACATGGAACCGTGCAACGTCAACAATTCCTACGTATGAAATAATTATTAACGTGCAAGGATGCTTAGCGGCGCGGAAAGTAACACTGTCAGCCAGTAAAAAATTGATTCTTTGTTGATAACCGAAATGAAACGATTCCGACATAGGGCCTTAGTGCTGCAGACATAGGGCCTTAGGGCTTCGTCGGGCATTTGACCAGAAGTGGTTAACGCTCGGTAAACCCTTTGAATCTTGTAAAACGATTCCGCCTTCCGCTTAAATCTTACAGTTTAAAACAAAATGACGCAAAGTCTCTAATTCTCAAGTCTCAAAATTGGGCGTTTGACATGATTAAATAACTTATTTATTTCGTATATTGCGGACTTCGTGACAAGTTGAATTGTTTAAAAATGGAAAGCAACAATAGGCTTGTTGCCTTGACTCCATCCTGCAACAAAGGTAAAACAACCTATAGATTAAAAAAATTTGCAAACAAATTTTAGACCGGATGCCATCTGTGGTCGCCACGGAAAAGCTACAGTTACAGTAACAAGGCCAGGGTAGATGGAAATTTATAGTCTGAGCACGCGGCGAGACTGGAAAGTCATAGTGCAAGCACATGATCGCAGAAAAAGAAGCTACAGTGGAAGTCCTGGATGTCCTGCAATGACCTGTGATGCGCAGTAAAATGAACGGGTTGAGATGAGGGGACTCGGGGAAGGGATGCACCAAAACGCTATAACCGTTCGGCTCGCCGTGCGTAGCATGGGCTCCAGTTAGTTCTACCAAATTTCTTTCGAATCCCTTCATGCGTTTGACCGTAACTGCTATTAAAGCAACATACCGCCTGCCTTATAACCTTCCGCCTGCCTCACAACACCCACGCGACGATCACATCCGTGTATGTACCACAGCTAAGGTCTACTGAGACGGTAGCCTTGTTCCTCGCAGTGAAAAACATAGCTACTGTTTCAACTGGCATTGCACCTAATAGTCCAGCTACCGTGAACCCATTGATCGTGTCATCAAAAACCGGAATGATTCTTGTATTTTAAAATTACAATTTGTAATTTTTTAGACTAGTGTCTTATAATTTTGCTTCGCCGATCTATTGGAATAATTAATTTTAATTTTTACCGCATTAGTCTATTCGATTGTAGATCTCATGGTAATTATTAGAAAATTAGTAGATGTACACACAGAGATGAAACGTCATGATTATTGTACGCGCGCATTGCATCATTTAGTGACGGATCGTTCTTAAATACAGTTAACAATATTCAACAGAAAATCTCCTAGACGCCACATTTTAAAACCGTTTTTTAGCAAGGGAAAGATTAACGGTAAGTAAATAGACCTTTGGGGCCGTACTTGATGTGGAGGATCGAGAAAAATGGCGCTGGGAGCTATATCCCTTTAACAGTGAGGTAAAACTGTTTTTAATACTAAAATTACGAAGCCAGAAGCATAGACAGTGGTAAAAAAAACACTTATATTTTGATACCCATTATTTTTAAAAACGCAGCGGTACCTTCTTCAGAGATGAATAAACACAATAAAACACCTTCCATTATGGCAATGACGGGTCCACCATGACGGTGTCGTTAAAATGATATATTGGGCACTGTAACCAGCAAATGCAACCCATTTAGAAAGATGTATTGTACAAACTCACAATAAAATGGGTAAAAAAAAACCAGTCAAGACCATTTTTAACCATTTTATTGTGAATTTGTACAATACATCTTTCTAAATCTGATACAATTGCTTGGTATATATAGTGCCAAATATGCCATTTTATCGCTACCGTCATGTTGAAGCCGTCATTACCATAATGGAAGGTGTTTTATTGCTTTTAATCGTCTCTGAGGAAGGTACCGCAGTTTTTTTTTAATGAGTATACCGAAAGATAAGTGTGTTTTTACTACGTCTGTTCTTGCTTCGTGTTTTTAGTATTACAACATAAAGCACGTCCATTGATTGTTGATAGTCATACGAATTTCAAGATAAGACCGTGCATGTGTGTGTAGGGGTGTCGGTGGAGGACATATGGGAAAATGAGTTTCATGAGAGAGGGAGTCAGGTAGTGCGAACGGACGCTCCCGTTTTCAAGGGAGCGAGTGGTCAGCAAGTTACGAGAGGTGAGCTGGCAGTTCGGACAAAGCTAACCATAAAGCGAGCTCGTTTTTGTTCTTTCTCTTAATTATTTATGGGCTAAAGGAGGAGGGAGGTGGGATGTGGCGGGAGGGGGGGGTAACTGATTTTACCGTTTTACGACGTGTCAGGCAGGCCACCCTTCATTTTTCTTGAACGGCCGGACGACACTAAACGGTGGCGCTATACTTCATTTGTCACCTTAACGACCTAGGCGAAAGAAAAGGGCCCCAGAGCCGAAGTCTTGCAAACGCTTCATCTTGTGGGCGCCATAGCAGATAAGCATCCAAGCGCCTTTTGTTCCGTCATTGTTCCTAGTAATTGGCTCAGGGTTGAGCAAATAATAATACCAAGGATAAAACATCGACTGATGCTGCAAAAGTGAACGAGGCGACCGAAATCAATAATCGGGGAGGAAATAGAAAAAAAAAATCGGCTGCTTTGGATGGAAAATAAAAATAAATTCGTTTAGGGAATTAAATCCCCCCCACGTAGTGCACAACAAGGAGAGCTGATCGATAGGTCTTAAAGGCACAGTTTGGAAATCCAGAGTTGTCTACGAATGTTAGAGAGGGGTATAGTCGTTTCGCCGATTCCCGTTTCGCCGAAAATTAAGCGATGATTAAAATTCGGCGAAAGGGAAATTCCCGTTTCAAAAAAAAAAAAAAACATAAAAATATTCTTTAACAAGTTGACGTTGGAGAAGTTAACGATGCATTCCTAATTGGAAGGAATTTGTGATTAGTTGAGGTTTCTGATGTCATATGTTCAGCCGTAGCGAGCGCAGCAGCGTGACACGTAATTTGGAAAATTAATTATTCGGCGAAACGGTATTCGGTGAAACGCGATTTCCCATTTCGCCAAAAATTAGGGCCCCCGCGCAAACGGCGACCAAATCGCTGCAACCAATGACAATGCGTATAGTATATGTAGCACCGTGCACTTGGCCGCCGCAGCCAGCCAGTCGTAGCGGCCATTAGGATCCCGGACGGCGTGCAGGTGGCCACAGGGCAACCATACTTACTCCGTGTTCATTTTTCACCAGGTGATTGAGAAATATCAATGAAAAACGTCGCCGTGTGTTTTGGCCGCAACGACCACTGGCCGCACGACCTGGTTGCCCAGTACGCGGGGGGGGGCCTCAGAGATGATAATGATGTTTTGTGCGACAGTGACACGATTAGGGGTGCTTTCTTCCCCGCCCCCACCCCTTTCCTTTTCTTTGCAGGACTGAAAATATGGGGGGAAGGGGTTTGCGTGGATAAAAAAAATGAGACGGCGCCATATCTTTTTTGATGAATGCGCGTCCAATAGTTTCAGTGAAAAGATGAAAATTATCACGGAAAAATTAAGATCCGGATGGAAATTTCAGCCTTCATTCCCCCCACGCCCCCCCCCCCCCCACTCACACACCATAAAATTAAGGGCAATTACATTCATTTTGACATGCATGCGCTACTTTTGGATCATTTACACAATAACTAAACACACGAACTACGATAAGAATTCGTTACGTACGTCCGATACAACAATTTAATTATGGCAACAATTAAACACGACATGGCGACCGCCATTGTTTTGCTGGAACGCGCAGAAATTAATGCCGACCGATGTCACTCTTCGATTTTGACTCGCTGCCGATTGAGATAGCTCTATTGGCTGTGAGAGCTCGAGCGTCTGACAGCCTTAGCTGGCCGACAGTAACTATACCACACGCCATGGCTGTTTGCTATGACGTGCATATCACGTGACTGGGCTAGTCCAATCAGACGGCCAAATAACCGTTGTTCTCGTTCGTCATTGGCTAACTCACGGTGACATCACGGCAAACAGCCATTGCGCATGCTTTAGTGGCCAGCTAAGGCCGTCGGACGCTTGAGCTCTCACAGCCAATAGAGCTATCTCAATCGGCTGCGAGTCGAAATCGAAGAGTGACATCTGTCGGCATTAATTTCTGCGCGTTCCAGCAAAACAATGGCGGTCTCCATGTCGTGTTTTGGTGATGCAATAATTAAATTGTTATATCGGACGTAAGTAACGTATTCTTACCGTAATTCTAGTGTTTAGTTATTGTGTAAATGATCCAAAAGTAAAGCATGCATGTCAAAATGGATGTAATTGCCCTTTAAGTCTTCGATACGCCCCTGTTTCTTAGGACGCCCTAAGAAATTCAATAACTAAATTGTTGAAGAAATATTAAAATATGAAATAAAAATTTTAAAAATATTAAAATTATTCGAGGGTAGCAATCGCGACTAAAGGATTCCATGGGGAAAGAGGCAGGATTCTGCTTAAGAGGGGGAGGGGCGAACCATACTTTTTTCATCAAAAGAACTTGTAACTTATTTTTTTTTTGTTTCATGTTGAAAAGAACTTACCTCCCCCACTTATTTTTAATAACGACAATAAGTCTCACAGTCAGAACTGCACCTTTCCCTTCGCTGTCCTTATTAAATTATGTAAGAGTTTAACTCGTTACGAAACAAGCATTTTTATGCTGAAATGGGGGTTGGGGAAGATGACCGTACCAACCTAATCCGGTCCCTGTTCCCAAGTGTCAGCAAGGGTTTCAGATTTGCCCTTGTTTTCAGTAAACTCAGGAATTACTGAAAAACAACTCGGCATTAAAGGCGCCTCTTCACCATTCCGATGTAGCGTTGCCCATATTCTAAACACAGCATCCACGTTCCAGATTCTCCGTCACCCAATAGGCTGATGTGGGTCACGTGATCGCGTTTCAGTTAATGAAATTCGCGGCGACGCTGCTGCGAATAGCGTGGTTCCATTTTTTTTATTTACCGTTGATTTCTTTATAGTGCTCGAAGATTCTACGGCGCTGCATCTAGGAGTTGAAAAGGTGAGAGGCACCTTTTAAGAACCGAAAATCACGTTTACTTGGCCGAGCGTGAGATGCTATATGTGTCTTCCGTTATGTTGCACACAATTTATTTCCCAGTATTTTTTGTGACTCCTTCCCATATACGATTTCTGCCCACTGATGTGAGACCGAATCAACATTGAACTCTACGACCTCATCTGGATAGCTTGCCACCACGCGTTCTTTTGGTGTGTAAATTATAAAAGAAGCAATCGCATTGATTCAAAACGAGTGAATATAGGGCAGCGTCCAGTGACGTCATATTGCTACAAGAGAGATACTTGCAAGGGGCACTAGATTGAAATGGTGGGTTAAACAACGACACTTCTAGTCAAGCCAGTGCTTTGAAAGTGGATTTCATAGGCATAAAAAACCGTTGTTTTCTCCAATCCCTTATGCTGTTTAGGTTGTAATTGGAAAATAAAGATTCCACTTGCTTAAAAATGTCAGCAACTGCCAACAAATCGATAAAAATCGCGCACTTTAGGCCTAAGAAATCCAGTCTAATAGCATTGGCTTCAGTAAGACGCTCTTCTTTTCCCCCACCAGTGCACCTTGCAGCTAACCCAGTAACTGGCTCCACCATAGAGTTATATACAATAATACTACGTCGTGTCACTGCCCTACAGGCAAGGTCACTAACAAGATAGCGCTTTACTGATTTCCTTGGAAGAGGACACTGGAAAAAAGAACATTTTATTGAATTTCTTGGAAAGCAACTCAAACAGGATGGAAACGTTTTCACTTTTTAATCTTGTTATAATATTCCTATTGCTTTTTTCATAACAAAATTGTGATGCAATTTTGATTACGAGTGCTTTTGATGGGCAAATGTAAGGCTACAAACTGATAATGCCTTGTGGAAATGCGTTAAACGGGTTGGTCTTTTATCACAGTTCTTAAAGATTTTTTTTTAAGCAGCCGTACATCTTGCTATGTCAAATAAGTACAGATGCAAAACCTATTGACGTTGCCGTTTAGACTTACATGTCAGACTGCCTGAGGGGGGAATCGAACCCACGACCTTTGAAACCAAAGGCCGAGGTCCTGCTGCTGAGCCATACTGACAGGTGGTCTCGATTCCCCGCTTAGGCAATCTGACATATAAGTGCAAAAGGCAACGTAAATACGTTTGCATCTGTATTTATTTAACTCTTGTTGAGCCTTTGGCTCTCCGTCTATAATCTTGCTATGTCTGTAGCGCATTTTACATTAATAGGCTACCATTGGTTTTTATCAGTAGTGACGGGACGAGTAACGTAGTTTTTAATCATATCAAAAACCAAAATTGGTAAAAGGGGTCGCCAAGTTCCGAATGGTTCGGCCCTTCAAAGGATTGTTATCAACACACCACAACATTTGCCAAGTTAATCGCATCGCTTAATAATTCGAAGGTTAAACGAAAACTAGAACACTGCTACTTTCAGTAGCAATGTTCAAGTTTTCATTTAACGTCCAAAGTATTATTCGGTGCGATTAAGTTGGCTAATGCTTTGGTGTGTTGATATCACTCCTTTGAAGGGCCGAACCATTCGGAACTTGGCGCACCCCTTTTACCAGTTTTGGTTTTTGATATGATATCAGTCCTTTTTTTAAAAGCACCCTGCAGATGTGTGGCACGTCAACAAATAATTGGTTTCCAACACTTTGCTACTACCTTTTGCCTATAGGCCAAACCATTCTCAACTTAGTCTCCTCTTTATAGGTTTTTATTTTGGTTTTAACTTTGTTGTAATTTGTTTTATTTAGTTAGTTTTAGTATGTTGATATCACTCCTTTAAAGGGCTGAATCACTCTCAACTTGGAAGCCTCTTTACCAGTTCTTGGCTTTGTTTATTGTGCTTTGTTTTTACAGTTTGTTTATTTTTCGTGAATTGGACGTGAATACAATTTCTTTGGCAACGTTGTTTAGATTTATCGTGATTTATCGTGTCTAGGCACGCACGTCATTATACACGTTGTTATTGTCCGAACTTTGGCCGTCCAATGAGAGACGATGCCGACAATACTAACAATGGTTAGAACAATATTTCGTACTTACGCGCCCTCCCATGCCATCCCCGTTGCACCCCTAGGCGCCAAACCATAAAAGGTACGCAGTTCGTATCGTACTGCAGCCATTCGTCCAATTTCATAGCTGGAAGCCTTCCCGTTATCTCAGTGTCGATGAATAATCACCCTATGGAAATTAACATGGGGATGAGTGGACTAGAATTGGCTGGCTAGCTAGCTAGTTACACATTTGCAACGTTATTGAGGGTCAGGTTTTGCATTGAAAGCAGCTTAGCTGGCATTCCTACACGAGTTAATTTTTGTCAGGTGGGTCATTGCTCTCGATTTCAACACAATTTTAAGCTTTTGTACCGCATTATTATTTTTATCCAAGTACCTGAAATGTGCCCAACTCTGCTTCAGGATATAAGACACTTAACGTTATGGCGTCGCGCCACAATGGTTTACAACCTCGACAATTGAATTGATGTGATGTTTGTTACCTAACTTGGCACGACACACTAGCGTGTCTAGATTGATGAATGTTATCAACCCAGAGAGTCTGATTCCGAAGCTAAAAAAAACACGGAGGTGTTTTTATCAGCTTCGGAATACAACGAGTGATTGAAAACATTTATGGATTCTGAAGCTACGCTTGAGTATAATCTGAAACGAGAATATACCGTCTCATAAGTAGTTTTGCTTCACCACAAATTTGCTGAAAAGCAGCACAACTCACCGTGAAAGCAAACGATTGTTGCAGAACGAAGATTAGTATCAGTCATGGCGTGTCAACCAAAGTAAATGCGCGTTTTATATTTAATGAAAATATTGTTTCTTATATTTAAAATAGAATATGATCCGTATAACATTACTAATTCTTACAGCAATTATTGTTAATTTGTTTTCAATTAATTTACTATTAAGTGCCGAGTTTAATATGTTACGGACTGCGGTTGCTTCTACCGCCATGCTTCGAAAATTAACGGCGATTAACCATTCGGCAACACTGTCTCGGGAACATCTAGCAAACTGGGATCCATGTAACATGTCCATTGATCAGCTTTTCCCTCGGAAATTCCATTCTACATCCCACTACCACCCTGCCACTCCTTTCTCATGTTGTTTCCAGCCTTATTTGTTTTTTTGGTCTTGAACCCGCATGTCGGGCAGCAAGGCGTGGGCTTGTCCGCCGTGCTCCTAATTTCCGATGCCAAACACCATGTTCGCAACAACGGCACGCGGCTTTATCGAAAGCCACACAATTGATGATCCCTTGCAGTGTCTGGCAATCTGAGGCCCATTGCCCTTCACGACCGGTTGCTGTTTCCGCGTGGTGCAATCACATCCTGCTATCCCGCACCCAGATGCGGGTTCCGCGGGTGTTGCACAATATTGCACAACGTTGCGTCATGTGGCAACTACTTCTCGATCTTGCATACATTTGAGCAGAAGCGATGTGCAGTGGTCAGGCGTGGCCGTATATAATGGCCTACCCGCCGCATGTGAATCATTTCTTCGACCAGAAGCGGGCAAACAGGATGATGGCTGCAGAGGCGCCGATGGACGACTTTCCCAGCTACGCCGTAGTAGAGAAGTCTAGGGCCGGCAAGAACCGGAGGCAACTTCATCGGGTTTGGACGGAAGAGCTGAGCGAGTACCAGGACAAGAAAGGTTTCTCCGGACCTCCAATGGGCTACATTGGCAGATGCAACAAGAAGAGCAAGGAGTTGGATTTTTTCATGGAATTATTCGGGGAGACTGCAGATTTCATCATAAGGAGGACCAACCAATTCATGGACGACAGGGCCAGCAATGCCAGACGCAGCACACGGAACGTCACGTCAGCCAACACACCAGGACCAAAAGGCAATGCAGGGACTTCGACTCAAGGGGAGCCACGTCCATCACCACCCCACATCACTTACTGCCAGTTTTTGCCACTCACTGGAATTCCGACTGAACCACAGCTGGGAATACCACAACCAGACGTCCACATGGAAGAAGCCGGGTCAAGCCAAGCACAGCCGCCAATGCCAGAAACAGATGTCGCCGAGGAGGAGGAGGACGAATCAGACTACCCATATTACTGCGAGGAAAATGAGGACTACTATGAAGGCAGCAGCCAAGAATCAGATGAGGATGAGTTAGATGACGAACTAAAAGAAACCGAGTCAGAGGACGATGCCGACGCCTGCCTTACGACGTCTAGCAGTGAGGAGGAAGCAGCAAGGCCAGACAGTCCATCACCACCGCTAAGGCCAGAAAGCCCACCACGACCTCGAACCTTAACAGAAACCTCTACTCCCATGCCAAGGCAATCATCAGAAGCGACGTTGCCCACATATGAGCCCGGTTGGTCGGTCCTACTACGTCCCACACCAGCAGAGGCGGTCTCGTCGTCCAGCCAAAATACCAAGCCAAAAGCCAAAGTCGCATCATCGCAGGCGCGGCCATTTATGAGACGAACCAAAAGAGGAATCGTTCGCTTCCCTCGGGGTCTTTCAGGTAGATTCAGAAGTAAGGAATCCGAGGAGATAATCTGCATCGTTTCGTCAGATGAGGAGGAAGAAAGAGCCACCACAACGACAGCCAACGTAGTCGAGCCACCACCCCCACAATCACCGCCACCGTCACTGGAACCGAGTAAACTAGAAGCCATGAAACGACGCTGGCGAGTAGTACTGTACGACAAGATCTACAGAAGTAATATGTTCCCCGAGCCACCCGAGCAAAAAAGGACACGATTATTGCCTCCTCGAAGTTGCTACCTCCAGGAGATGCGCCACGCCAGGATAACCCAATATGTCAATCACCGTTTCAGCCAACAACAGTCTCAGCCAAGCGCTCCACCAGTACAATCCCCAGAAGACTCGAGAACAAAACCCCCAGAAGATCTGAGCACAGGACGGTTGGTGCTAGAGCAGATGTGTGCAGAGGTGGACAAGACACTCAGGAGCCAGTCAGAGTCCTCGTCGTCAACGTCGCCGATCCAGCCAGCGCAAATCCAAAGGGAAGAAGCAGGGGCTAACTCTAGCCAAGAGCCAGCTGCCAAGGAGACACCTTCAACGGTCGTATCGTCGCAACTCCCTCAGCCAGGGGAACAAGCAGAGGCCACTTCCAACTCCAACTCCAGCCAAGACCCAGCAGTAACGACAACCACGCAAGCCTGCCAAACATCGCCGAAACGGAAGAAACCACATCCCACTCCCGCTTGGGTACCATTGACGAAAGACGAGTTGCTGGCTTTCATCGGAATACTGATAATCATGGGTTACAACGACTTGCCGGAGATGGCGCAGTATTGGTCCACGTCCCCAGACCTGGGAAACCACTCCATCAGATCGACCATGACCAGACCAAGGTTCAATCAAATTTGGAACAACTTTCGGCTGTCCGAAGAACCGTCTTTCACTGGTACCGATCCCCAGACTGCATCGCCCACGACCAGGCAAGCCATGGAAGAGCAGAAGGCCAAGGAGGACATGGACGCAATAATGAAGGTTCGACCGATGATGGAGGCTATCAACCAGGCATTCCGCAAGTGCAGGAACCCCGGATCAGTTCTCTGCATAGACGAGTCAATGACTGCATACACTGGAAGATCCAAGATCAAGGTATACCAGCCCAAGAAGCCCATCAAGGTCGGCTTTGAACACTTCACTCTCTGCGACCCGTTCGACGGTTACATACTCAACGACGAGGCACACATTGGAAAAAAGCGCCACATGGCCATTGACCCCGCCCAAGACCCCGCTAAGGAACTCGAGAACAACAAGATGGCTCACACAACGATCTACACCGCGCGCCACTACCTCAACCAGGGTTACACCATCGTCTGTGACAACCGCTTCACTTCGGCACTGCTGTTTCAGGTCCTCTACACCAAGCTAGGAACCTTCGGATGCGGGAGCCTACGCGCCAATGCTGCCGGAATGCCATACGAGTTCACGGAGGAGTTGCGCAAATTCAAGAAAGAGCACGAACGTGGCGACAGTATCCTGCGTCAGAGCGGCCGGCTACTGCTGAGCATCTGGTGTGACACCAAGGCCGTCCCTCTACTCAGCACCCACGTGGATCCCTTGGCCGGAAAATGTACCGTCGGAAGACTCATCGGGGGCCAGAAACACCTAGTCACTTGTCCACCGGCAGCCATGACTTACACGGAGACCATGAATGGCGTGGACATGGCCAATCACCTCATCTCCTCGTTCTATGTCGGCAGGAGGTCGATTAGATGGCACCGCTACCTTTTCTTCCAAAAGCTCAACCAGATTCTCGTCAATGCCAGGCTCAACATGGTCATCGTCTGCGGCCTCGATAGGGCTGGCAAACGCTCCCAGTTGACTTACCGAAGATCGCTGGCCAACCAACTCATCAACCGAGTACGCAAGACACGCCTCATAAGACTTCCAGCCATTTTGGGTACCAGTCATCGCCACGAAAAGAGTACGAGGAGCCGCAGATGCCAGGTGTGCAGGAAGTACAGACAGGAACGGCACGAGACCATCTGGTGGTGCGCAACTTGTCGCACGAACGTGTGCACGGACGAAAGCTCGAGAAGAAGGCACGGTGGACGAACTTGTTGGCAGCTGCATCAAGATCGCCTGGATCTCGATTTTTAGGCTGAATTTTCATTGAACCTGTATAGCTTTGTACAGCCAACGCCGAATAAACCTTGTAACCTTTGTTCAGAATTATGTTTTCCCTTTGCCTAACTGTGACTTTGACTTTTCAGGAAAAGACTAAAAGCCCCAAACCTCACTGACACTGGACCCGGTATTCGTCGTGGCTTCAGGTACTCAATCCGAGCCTGAAACCGCGACGAATGCCAGGTCTCAGGTGACGGCGGGGTGTGGGGTTTTCTTTGGGTGGAACTTAGCCAAATTCTCTGGGTATTGCGATGTTAACCGTCACCATATTGGGTAATGAAAAAAGGTCAGAAAAAAAGCCAAACCCTGCCTCATTGCAGGGTCTGGCAAGACTTGGACTTAGCCAAATTCTCTGGGTATTGCGATGTTAACCGTCACCATAAGGGTTAAAAAAAAAAGCCAAACTCCACCATTGCGGAGCTTGGCTAGTATGCGGGTCTCTTTTGATTCAGGGATGGTCGAGACCAAGTCCATCCCCTCAGTACAAAGTCCCATTTTTTGGACTTAGCCACATGCCAAGTCATCATCCAAGTCATCATCCAGTAAGGGTCATCCTCAGGCTTGTAAGTAGTGGTCTCTGCCCCACCACCACACCCTCATGATCCACAGTCATCGATCGCCTAACCTTCGAGACCAGAAGGAAAGACGGGCCTCAGGTGGATCACTACACTAAGGAACTCGTCGAAAAACACGAACGTCCCAATGTTCGACGCCTAGCCACCTCGTCTGCTAGCTAGTTCATGAATGTCTCGTCAAACACCCACTTTAGTATAGCACTGGCAACGCTCGAAACGACTGCCTTTCAACAAGTTCCAACCAGTCTTTGCTGCAGGTCCAATAGCTCAGCTACAGTTCAGAATGGAGTACCACTCGTCACCAAAACGAAGCCACTAGTCCAACTGCTCCGACCAGTTCCAAGAGACCTCTCCAAGCTTAAAGGGCCACCGCCACTATTGCCACTAGGTCCGGCAGCACTCTGGAGATGTACTACAGGACGAACCCACAGCTCACTGCCAAAGCGTTGCCACCAGTCCAAATGGCTCAAACAGCTTAGAACCTTCCAAGCCCGAAGATGAGGCCAGGCTGCTCGTCGCCAAGTCTTTGCTGCTGGTCCAGCGGCTCAACCCAGTTTAGAACGGGGATCTGCCAGCACGAAGGCAAGGGGGATCCGTCGCTCACCACCAAAGCGTCGCCACTAGTCCAACTGCTCCGACCAGCTCAGAGACAGCCCACCCTCAAGGGAACGAGTGCTCACCACCAAGTCTTTGCTACTCGGTCCAACGGCTCAACCCAGCTAGAAAGGCGTCCCAATCATCACCAAGCAAAGCCACTAGTCCAAATAGCTCCAACCTAGTTTAGAACATCGACCCCAACATCGAGGACTTACACAGCTCATCACCAGTCTCGCAATTCGGTCCAGGTTGACTTACGAGGAGTGAGGTCCGCTAGCAGGACCCACAACCAAAGCCACTAGTCCAAACAACTCGTCCAGTTCAGAACAGTGCACCCAAAGGACGACATTGCTCACCGCTCGTCTTGCTTACTCAGTCCAACAGCTGGTTTCGAAAGGCGTGCCGATTTCCACCAAAGCCACTAGTCCAAACAGCTCAACAAGCTTAGAACGAAACGTCGAACCTAAAGGCAAGGGATCCATCCTCACAATACTGGGTGATCGTCGATAGGACAGCTTACGTTTGCACCAGTCTTGCAACTCGGTCCGAAGGGTCGACTCTGGTTTAGAACGGGGATCTGCCGGCACGAAGGCAAGG
>JAHWFP010087898.1:7633-21187 GCA_023313725.1 Lithobius niger | reverse complement strand
GGTTGTGGGAGGGTTCTATTTTGGTTGGAACTCTTCGCAGCCGTTGGGAACGGGTACACCTGTTTTTTTTTTTTTTAGCTTTGTGTACGTACCCTAATCAAGAAACAAGATAGACCGCGCTCGGCTGGCTTAGGTGAGGAACTAAGCTCAAGTCGAAACTCTCTGGGCCCGGTACACAGTATATCCCCCTATTTTTCCCTGCCATTGGCTCTGTGTTGTCTGTTTCTTGACCATGCATCGTGTGTTCCACTTTTTTTTATGTGGTACGTCGTTATGATGCTGTTTCTCCCAAGCTGTGTATCTGCGGCCGATGGCCATGGTGATCGAGCTCCACTTTAAAGCTTTCTTAACCTTAAACTTTCCAAGATGTTCGAATTTAATTTATAGCTGGCAAAGATCGATCCTATGAAAAGAAGCATGTTTTTACTTTTATTACTGTCTTTCTGAATGAAAGTGTCTTGGCCTGTAAGATACATTGTTTGAAGAATTCCGTAAGAGAGACCGTATCACCCAAGAAGAAGCTGCGGAATTGATATTAAACTAGAGAAACAAACGATCTCTGAAGATGGGGCCCTACTTAAACATGGTAAAATTCGAAGAAGAGGCGACGAATGAATTTAGAGAGGATACAATCATGTTAAACGCTATACGATATATTCAGATATTCGCCACCATTATGAATGAAAGCCTGATGATCATTGCAAACTTGATCATATCCTTCGTACAGAAGAATCTTCAGCTAAGAAACCTAAGCAACGAAAAAACGGAAGACTTACGGCGTCATAAAGAAGCAAACAATAGAGAAGACACGGGTAATTTTGCAGAAGACCAGGAAAATTACAAAGAGGACATGGATCATGTAAGAATCCCTAGCAACATTATTGATGAATGCGTACGAATCACATTAGAATTCTTGCAGCGGTCCAAAAACGCAAATGAAACCTTACAATCTCTTTTGGATAACGTTGAACAAGAGATGGATAGTTTTGAACAACAGGTGGAATGTGTTGGACTCGAGATGGTGAAATACGGACAGGAGATGGTAAAGTTTGGAGAGGAGATGGAAAACTTTGGCGACGAGATGAAAAAGTTTGCAAAGGAGTCGGAGAACTATGAATGGCATGTAGGATACGTACACCTGCAGGAAGAAAATAAAGTTGAAGTTCAAGTGGGAAGCTGCGGCGTTCAGTTGCTGATTGGCGGTAATGGTGTTTTGGAGAATGAGGCAATGGATGATCCGGAAATTACACTGGACGTAACGGAGGTGGCAAATGTGGCTGGCTTCTTACCCCATCATCAAACTTCAGAATGATTTTTAAAAGGTGAAAGTCTTTCTAGACTCGGAATTTTAAAAGTCATAGGTAAATCGGAGAAGGGAGCATTTATGCAACGACTCGCAGTTGTATTCTCGCCGCTGGAAGCTAGAAATCACCTGAAATTCCAACATCGCTAAGGGTTTAGCTCTGCCGGCTCATTACGATAAACAGTCCATAATGTGAGCTTCGTAGCGTCTCGGAAAGAGGAATTCTTTAGATAAAGAATTCCTACTAACTAAAAAATTTTCGTACAACGTGAGCTAATCCGTACAACGTTGTTGCCATGGCAACAACACCTTTGCTATCGTGATTAAATTCTAGCAGCGGGAATACAAAGGTGAGGAGTCGTGTAAACGCTCCCCTACCGTCTAATTATTGATGGCCGACAGAATGCTCTAGCTTAACCAGACAACAGCCTAACTTGAGAGTTGAAAGGCAAGTCTAGCAAAAACGGACACTTCTAACTTAAGAAGTTGCAGCTTAGTCGAACTACAAAGGACAAGAATATAACTTGAGAATCGACAGGATAGTCTAGCTAAATCGGACAACAGCCTAATTTGAGCGGTGACATCATAGATTAGCGATATCGGACAACAGGCTAACGTGAGAGTTGACAGCACAGTCTAGCTAAACTGGACAACGGTCTAACGTTAGACTAAAAACAGAATGGTCAAGCAAAACTGGGCAACAGTCTAAAGTTAGAGTTGACAAAATAGTCTGCAGAGGATAATTCTCTGTTTTTTTTGGATGTGCACTACATAAATAATTGGGACGATTGAAAACTCGAATTCTTTTTGGAATTCAGTCATAGAGAAAAATTGATCTGGAATGAATTTTTTTACGCAAGATGCGACTCACTCATCAAATTTTCATAATTAAAAAAAATGCAAATAAACTTGAAATTTTGACGAAACCATTACCTTTATTTTGGAACTATCCATCAACTATAGCCCTGATTTTCAAATCTACCGGTATGTAAAAAATATAACAAAGAGTTCAAAATCTAAACTTACAAGAAATGGTTTGTTTACTTTTGAACATTAATTAATTGCTATTAGTGAAGTACTAATCAAATAGAGGCAAAAAATAAGCCAGTGCCTACGCAAAGGAAAAAGGGAGGAATAAAATTTTTTCTTTTTTTGGCCACTACATGGTTGAAGATGAGCAAAGTCGAACATTAACGGTGGGCATATCCAGTTGAGGGTTAACGTTAACCTTTTGGCTAAGGGAAAATGGTGATATCCATCACGAAATAAGTTGAGGGCTAAGCAAAATCTAACCTTTAGGTCGAGGACTAACTTAATACTGAGTAGTTAGCCCTTAAATGTAAAAAGCGTTGATATCCATCCAGGATTAGCGTTATTCCTCAGCTTTAACAACGTTTTAATATAGTATATCGAGGGCTAATTTAGCATGAAGATCGAGGTCTAAGGAGTAAAGAGCTAAGAAAACCCCAACTTAGTCCAACATGGAAATCGCCAATTTTTTTCTCCAGCCCACTAACTCCCAGGTCGAGGGTTAGTTAGATCTAGGGCTAGGCTAATCCGGGGCTAGTTTAGACCCAACTGGATATCCGCACCGTAAGAAGCACACCGCTTAAAATTAACGTTAGCACCAGGCCACAAATATTTAACGTTTCAGAAATTGTAATGTTTTCTAAAGCTACCTTAATCACCGGCCTCCTTTTTTTTAGCGTTTTTTTTGCTTTAATTATGTACTGGTAAGCTCCACGGGTAAGCTCGTGATCGCTGTGCAATAGTGTGCACAGACCCCCGAGCGGGCACCGGCAACTTTTAGTAAAAGGGCACAGTAAGTTTCAGTGAACATTAAATTTGGAGATTTCTAAAGGCGCTATGTATGACTGCTGCACCAGCAAATGTCGGGACAAAAGGCCATTATTTTCAAAAGGGCATTTCTCCACTTTCGCCACTGTGGCTGTCCTTTTCATTCGGAGTAGGTGTAACTTTCCCAATACATCCACAAAACTCAATCATTCCCCCCCCCCCCCACTAACTCGTAATGCATTAGCAAAACCATATCAGAGACACTCTGTTTGTCTAATTCTAAATAATGATCTTTACCAAGAATTTACATATGATCGGGTTTTCTGAAATTGTGTGATTTTCATATGGAAAGGATTTATTCTAATAAATCTTTGAATAAAAACTGTCAAGATAATTGCCAAAAAAAATTATAGTGTGGTGCTAAAATAACAAACCAAGATAGTGAAATTTCTCAAGTAATCAAACAAGAGCATTTCGGTTAATAAGTTTATTTAAATTTGTATA
Organism: Lithobius niger; assembly: GCA_023313725.1. Taxonomy (NCBI): domain Eukaryota; kingdom Metazoa; phylum Arthropoda; class Chilopoda; order Lithobiomorpha; family Lithobiidae; genus Lithobius; species Lithobius niger. Next base: position 17,583 of record JAHWFP010087898.1, on the reverse strand, counting down.
CATTTTATTGTTAAAGACGAAGTGCAGAGAACTTGTGTGTGTCAACAAGTATTTTTACTCGCAATAACTATTATATAATAATATAATAACTATTTCTATTAAAAAATCATTACATTCATCATTATTCAAAAGCACTATGAAAATTTTTGAAACCTAATTATAAACTAAATGTCACTAAAATGTAATTTTAAAACACCAAATGAAACATTAAAAACTTTCCACAGAAAAATTAAATTTGTAGGACAAAATGGTAGTTTATATATTGTGCAGTCCACTGTTAAAGATTTTAACTATTAAAAAGTTAGAAGGTTCCTAATGTTTTTATTTAATTTATTTAGAGTTATTGGAATGGAATTATTTTTCCTCATTTTACTAAATTTATTTCTCCGTATGGGTAAATTGTATCTGACTGAGATATCTCTCAGGTTACCAGTAGAAATTCGACAAATTTGATTTTCCTTCACAAAAAACTCTCCGTAATCAAGCCATATAACAGTTTCTTAAGCTACTAAGAATCAGAATCCTATCTTTCTGCATTAGAGTGCGTTTTTTTTTTGGTGTTAAATAAATACACAAGTCCTGTAATTAAAGGAAAGAGCAGAATGGTAAAAAATAACAAATAACATAGCACAGTAAGCCACTCTTATGCCCTTAAAGTTTCGTCAGAGTGGCATCATCCGGATTCGAACTAGGTAGAAAAAAAGCCCGGAAACAGATTATTGATAGGAAAACCAAGAAGTGTTAATGAAAAAATAATGGTGAACAACGGTTCGAAAATTATCAATTTTCGTCATCAGGTGGTTTTCATCATCTTGGCTGAGTTGTGAGAGAACTCGGCCTGGTTGCTGGAGGTTTGCGGATCTGGTCGAACCCCTGGAAAGGGGACCTTGGCAAAGTCCCCGCCAGGACTGCCGGCCAGGGTAGCGTGAGAGGCTACCATGCTCCTTCAGCAGCTATGGGAACTATTCTGGCAAATTCTGGACAAACTTTCGGCCCCTACGATGATCGGAGGTTTCCCGGATCGAATCCCCGGGTTGGCACCTCCCTTTACCAGATATTTCTTCTTCTCTAAAAGTCTGGTAATGTTCAAAATTAAGCCGGTTCAGCCATACAAGCATTAAGTTGCTTCGGCTGACTTAAGGCTCAAAGAAATTAACTTAAAAAAAAAATTAAAATATTAAAACATGGCAAGGACACTAAGTCATCTTATGTGTAAGAACATGTGACCCGATTTGCATACACTTTACTTTGCAACGTGGATGTCCAAGGAGCAGGTCAGATTCTGCATTTCGACTGCCGTTTTCTGCCACTTTTGAGAGGGGGAAATGGTAGTTTTCGGCTTTTTATTCCTTTATTCTTTTAAATTCTTGTGTTATGCCTTTAACATAAGATGACTTAGTGGCCTTGCTATGTTTTAATATTTTAATTCATAAACCTGATGACGAAAATTAATAATTTTCGAAACGTTGTTCGCCATTATTTATTACTGTAGCACTGCTTGGTACGCCTTTCAGTAATAACCAGATTCGAACTTGCAACCCAATTATTCCCCGATCAGTAGCATAACTCTCTCGTTTTATCAGTCGTGTGGGTTCGGACTGCGTTGCCAGTTCGAATCCAATAACGCCGTTTTCTTTTTTTTAACATTAACTATGCCCATCAAGCAGATATTATTATTCCGGCATAATGTTTAGCACTTTAGTAGTAAGTTCGGAGATGCAGTAGGCCAGTGTAATTAGTACTTTAGGTCGGAAAAAATTCTCATAAAGATGAAACTTGGCAGATAATGTCCAGAAATACTACCCGAGTAACATATTAAAAGTCCCCTAAAATTCCAATGGAGCTTTGGCCACCATTTTGAAAAAATGGCCACCGCACTCTGCTACCAAATTGTATATTTTCTTAAATATCGCACGAACTATCACTACTGCCGAAAATGTAATAGAGAAATAAATTAAAGATAACAAAAATCTCTACAAGAAAGGTTCCTATGATGTTTTCGTTAAAACCAAACGTTTTTTTAATGAACTGGTTTACTGAAAACGTGATGAATTTTGAAGAAATGGCCTCTGCCGGCTACCATTTAGTGGGGTGGGGTGCTGAAAAGTGTGTCTCATCCGGCAACCAATTTGTCCCTTTGGTTTCAGTTAGTGCATGGGTAGAGGAGTCTAAAAATCCTGGGTCACAATTTTTCATGGCCCCCCCCCCCCCACAGAAAACATTTTTTTTGGGCTGCAACTTTTTAACCGTCAACAAATCAAAAGCATAATGTGAAGCAAAAACGTTCAGCACACAAAAGTGACATACACCGTTTACGTAAATGCATCGTTTTTAAGATATATCACCCTTAATTTGCGCGAAAAATCCTTTTTTTCAGTTGGTTGTTATACTGATTTGTCGTGTTCAAAGTGTTCTTGTGAGCCTTCTATTAGCCCGAAATGGATATGCTTAGGATTTTTTGAAAGAAGGGGTTCTATTCTTTCCGTCAATCTTAACCGAAATTGTTTAGCCTAGATAGGGATAGTCCTACGCCTATTTACAGGTGAAGAGGTAGTGGCGTAAGTGTATGGTGATTTTCAAATTCAAAGTGCTCTTGGGAGCCCTCTAATAGCTCAAAATGGAAATGCTTAGGACTTTCTAAACGGTGGGGGTCTATTCTTTTCACCAGTCCTAACCGAAATTATTTAGCGTACATACAAATACAAATATGACCATTACAATGGCACTTTGAAATTGAAACTAGCCGCTATACCAATGACAGCTACACCTTAAAATAGGCGTAGGACGGTCCCTATCTAACCTAAACAATTTCAGTTAGGATTGATGGAAAGAATAGATCCTCACCTTTCAGAAAATCCTTAGCATGTCCATTTCGAGCTATTAGAGGGTTTACAAGAGCAGTTTGAATTCGAAAATCACCATACGCTTTCTCTGCTATGCCATTACCTCTTCACCTTTAAATGGGCGTAGGACGGTCCCTATCTACAGTAAACATTTTTTGTCAGGATTGATGTAAAGAATAGATCTCCACCTTTCATAAAATCTTAAGCATGTTCACTTCGAGCTATAAGAGGGCTCGCAACAGCACTTTGAACACGAAAATCCCTATAACAACCAATTGAAAAAAGGAGCTTTTACGTAAACTAAGTGTGATATACTTTAAATACGATTTTGGGGTTCCAGGGTTGCATTTACGTAAAAGACGTACATTATTTTTGTGTGATGAATGTTTGGGCTTCACATTATTCTTTTGATTTGTTGACGGTTAAAGAGTTACAGCCAGAAAACATTTTTTTTTTGGAGGGGGGGGGGGCATGGTATTACGGTAGAACGTTGTGTACTAACTGAAACCAAAATGGCAAATTTTGTTGCCCGATGTGAAACTTTTTTCAGCCCGCCCCCACTCCAGTAAATATGCAATTTGGTAGCCAGCGCATGCCTTTTCTTCAAAATTCATCATATTTTCAGTAAACCAGTATATTGCAATAAAAAAAATCGGTTGGTTTTAACGAAAACATCGGACAGTTCTTTTAGATATTTTTGTTATCTTTAATTTGGGTGTCTTTAAAATTTTGGGTAGGAGTAATAATTAGTGCGATATTTAAGAAAATACACAATTAGGATGCCAACAGTGGTCATTTTTAACAAAATTCAACACGCGTTTTCAGTAAACTAGTAGATTGCAAAAAAAAACTATTGGTTTTAACGAAAACATCATAGGGACCGTTATTGTTGAGATTTTTGTTATCTTTAATTCATTTTTCTATAAAATTTTCGGTAGGAGTGGTAGTTCGTGCGATATTTAAGAAAAAATACAATTCGGTAGCCGGCGGCAGCCATTTTTCAAAATGGCAGCGAAAGCTCCAGTGGGATTTTAGGAGACTTTTAGTATGTTATTCGGGGAGTATTTCTGGGCATATCTGCCAAGTTCCATCTTTATGGGAATTTTTTCCAAACTTCGTCAAAAAATGATCTAATTGCACTGGACTATAGGTGTCACATTTCCAATTGTAGCCTATAGTAATACCCAAGTATTCAACGTACACACCTTTTCAACGGGTTTCCTAGTGATGAGTCATTTGCATCACTACAGACCCAGTTATAACCACCAATATAACTTAAGGTTTTCCTGCCATCAATTTCCATAAAAACAGTTTTCTCCTATGTGAAAACATCGTTGTGCCAACACCAGTTCCAAATTTTGACAAAATCATATCGTAATCTTCCACAATAATAAAAGTTAGTATGGATAACCCAGCATAAGCAAACATTTTTTTTTACTCCGAGGTTTATAATCACAGATGAAAATCAAAACAAAAATCGGTCCGTGGAGTTAGCCTTGTGGAATTCCGATTTTGACACCAAAACAATCGCCTCATGATGTTATTAACTTTGGTAATACTAATCCACCCAAAACCAAAACTGGTAGTAAAACCTGCCAAGTTTCCAAAAACGATCGGCCTTTGAAGGTAGTGATGTCATTCAACCAAGGAAAGGCCGCCAAGGTTAATCCTATTTGCCAAGTGAATCGCACCTACTAATAGTTCGAAAGTTAAATGAAAACTTGAAGATAGCTATAGTTTGTTCCACATTATGTTTTCAGAAAACTGACTGGATGACGACTCGTTTCCTTGCACTAAGACTGCAAAAACATGTGGATAGCACACTTGTAGATGCAGTATAGTTACTGTTAGAGTTTACGAATGGGATGTTAACGGATTTTGTGCACTCTTAGTGCAAGGAAATCGCACCCAATAATACTTTGGACGTTAAATGAAAACTTGGATATTGCTACAGCGAGTATACTTTGTTCCACATTACGTTTTCAGAAAACTGACTGTATGACGCCACGTTTTCTTCCACTACGAGTGCAAAAACATGTGGATAGCACACTTGTAGATGCAGTATAGTTACTGTTAGAGTTTAAGAATGGGATGTTAACGGATTTTGTGCACTCGTAGTGGAAGAAAACGTGGCGTCATACAGTCAGTTTTCTGAAAACGTAATGTGGAACAAAGTATACTCGCTGTAGCAATATTCAAGTTTTCATTTAACGTCCAAAGTATTATTGGGTGCGATTAACTTGGCTAATAGGATTGACCTTGGCGGCCTTTCCTTGGTTGAATGACATTACTACCTTTAAAGGCCGATCGTTTTTGGAAACTTGGCGGGTTTTTCTACCAGTTTTGGTTTTGGGTGGATATCACATCTTTCATAGGACTGTGAACGTACATAAGGTTACACTGTCTTGTCTTCATCTGTACCTTTTTTTCTAGAGGAATTTTATTTCTATAAATTTTCACATTTATAATTTTCAAATTTACCTTTGCCAATTAGCCGTTAGATTAGCCAAATTGCCACGGCTTAGTTTATTGTATGTCCACTCTTGACATGGTTAAGTTGCTTCAGTCCCATTTTTGCACACACTGGCTAACAATGGCTGATTTCGTTTGCTTCGCTCACTCAATCATTGCATCCCCTTCAGTTGTTTTGTTTATCCCTGCACCTTCCCCTTAACTTTTCAAGATTTCGTTGACATTTTTGTCATGCAGAAACCCCCGAAGGTCGCTGTTATTAAAACAGCAGAATGTGAAGCATTTTATTTTTGAGTTATTAACAAAAACCCCGTTAGCTCGTAGATGCTTGTATTGTTGCATAACCATCATCCGACGTGCTTCATTTTATTCTTAAGCAATCCACGGCAACGTTAATGTTTCCTTATTTTGTCCTTCATTACAGTTCAGTTTTTAGTTCGTCCAGGCTTTTACAATAAATCTAAAGACCAGTGTTGATTGTTCAAGACATTGTTGCTTGAAATCTTTGGTTGCAACTTGGAAAAGAAACGAAATTTAAATTTGCTGGTGGCAATTTCAAAACCCTCCCACGCATTTGTCCTGACCCCTACAACTCTCAAAACCAACAAAAGGACCATGCTCAGATCACCATGCATTCGTGTGCCGAAATTCAGCAATGTAGGCCTTCTCAATTTTGCTCTAGCTATGAGCAAAAAGTCTATGGGATATAACATGGGAAAAATTTTATTAGCTAGCTAGATAGCTACTTAGCCAGCTAGTAGCTAGACAGTAAGATAAAAACAACGTTATTGACGCGTCTTTTTCTCTATGATTGGTGGACACTCATCCTTTAAATTTTAGTTTTTCTTAATCTCTGACCCTTCCCCTTACATTTCCACGATTTGAAACATTTCTGTCGCATTGGGATTTATCCTCAACATGCCAAAATATGCTTTTAGTTGTTAAGAGACACATGTCTGCTAGTGAGCCGCCTTTTTATCATTAACAATCAGTTTTTTAACAATCGGATGTCTACAATGGGATGATCTACTGTTACTTGGCGGCGACACACTAGCGTGTGTCTAGATCCACGCTGACAGATAAATTAACGATCACAAACATTTTTTCCCAGTACTGGGCCTTCTAAATTTCTTTAAATATTTCAACATATTTCTCCAAATTTTTCAAAATGATGCTGTGTCAACTGAGAACATCTAAAGTTCTCTTATTTTATTGAATTTTATTAGATTGTTTTTTTTTTATTTCAGAAGTGATTGTGTTTCATTAATTAGAGTTTTGAGTAGCGGCATTAGCGGTTTGATTATATTGATTGCTATCATCAAACATTTTATTTTTAATATAAACAAATTCTTTAAAAAAAATCCGCAAATAGGTTATACCTCTTATTTGTTAGGTAGGATGACTGTGACTGCATGATACAACGAAGCAAGACCGTACGAAATGGAGAAGACCAATTCCAAAACGAAACCTACCAAGCATCACAATTTACTTGGCCAAGCAAGCTTTCGGTTTCGTCCGAATTGCCTATTCATTCACTTTCCCAAGCCTGAACTGGAATAAAACGAAAAGACAAATCGAAGATCTGTTCTATGAAGGGAGGTGTATAGATAAGAGCCACATGGGTGTGAGTAGCCCCCACGTGTAAGGTTACTGGATGAAAGACGTAGACGTATTCGCTTAGCAGTTTTTGGAATTTTATAGTTTTATAATATCAAAAGGTTTATCCTCTACAAAATTATGTCTGTGCTGAAAAATTTATAAGCTTTTCTTAGATTGGGTTATTATAGAGCTATTTGCAATGAGAACTCTCTATGGCTGGTACGAACATAATTTGTGCGGTTTATTTTTCTGTGTACAAGTTGATTAAAAATTGTATTAGTACTGAGATGTTTTTGTAGCCTATATTGAAGATTTTGTGCAGTAATTTGTGCAGGGTTATTCAAAAAAATTTTGGGTCTATCCCTATAAGCTTTTGTTAATTGTATTTATACTCCGATATCTGTGTTGATGTACTGAAGGCCATTTTGCGGGTAGAGGGTGACTCAAAAAAGTTTTGCTTTATGACATACAAAATTTAATAAAACGTATTAGTACTGCAAAATCTGTGTTGATGTACTGAAGATAATTTATGTAGTCACCGCCACAATACAAACATACCGACTTTTTTACCTTTTAAAGTCAATATACAAAAGACCATGTCGATCTTTGCAAGACTTCGACGGTTAATTGAAAAAATAAAAAGGCTTCGTGTGTGTTTTAAATTTATTTCATTGATTTTGTTTTCTGGAGATATTACGTTTTTTTGGAGCGTTTTGAGGTACGTTTTGGTCGGTGATAAGGTCTTATTTTTTTTTTGGCAATTGCGAACTAAAACGAAGCTAGGTGAAAAAAAAACCTTTCTACGCTTGGTTTGGGCAATTACTAGACGGCAAGTCAAATAGGCTGAATTAAAAAGCTTTCATAGACGTGTTGTATCGAAATCGACTCAGGGCTGTAAGGTGGGGGTCCCAACTCGAGTTTAAAGCGTAAAGTATTTTGTAATCTTACTGTAAACTATACTTTCAAAATTACAAAATGTTTGATTTTCGAGGATTGTTAGTTACGAAAGTAATACACTGACAGTTGAAGACGCAATTAACTGCAAGAAATCCGTTGACAAGTGCATGAAAAAAGTGCATGGAATTCCTGAAAATTTTTGAAAACCCAGGGAAATCATAAAAAATCACTGGTGATGCCTGGAAATCCCTAAAAATAGAGACTGTAGAACAGAAATGTTTGTTTTCAGTTAGAAAAAGTTATGAAAATAAAAAAAGTAAAAGAAAGTAAAAAAAGTTACGAAAGTAAAAAAGTTATTAAAGTGTCACTAACGAAGTTAATTACTCAATTAAGTGCAAAGAAATACGTTCAAAAAAGTGCCTATGAAATCCCTAGAAAACTAAGGAAATCCCTGATCAATCGCTGGAAATCCAAGGGAAAAATTGAAAACTAGCTGACCCCCGGAGTAACATACGCCGTTCTAGCAAACAGCCACCTCCTCACACCCTCCACCGCAACATGCCCCCCCCCCCCCCATCCTCATGCCCTCCATCGCAACCTCACCCCTCCCCACCATCTCCCCGCGCTGGAATTCAAAGGCTGCTGGCCTGCTCGCTTCTGGCCGGATGTCATGATCCCTCACCATCATCATAAGTCTGTTCCTAAGCGATATATATATATAGATAGATAATAGGCAATCCATGGAAATCCCTGTAAATTCATGGGTACGTCATAATCTTACTGTACATCATTTTCTGAAGTAATTAACCCCTCGGCATCTATGGTGTCTTACGGGTTAAGCAAAATGGGAAAAGAAAAAAAGGACCCAAACCCAGTAATATACAAACTACTCGCAATATTAAATTTGTTAATGTACGAGTTTTTTTTGGAAGTATAGAAACAATTACAAAAGTGAACTGATACAAAAGCTAGCCAAGTGACAGAAAGGGTGATAGCAGCTCGTTTGGGACCCTAACTAGTGGTCGGTGTATTTTGTTTTTTTGTGCGTTTTTAATGATGGTTATCGTTTAAAACTCCTTTGGGCCCACAAATGTGCAAAAAGGTTGTTACCGTTTATTTTTCAAAGGCGGGAGGGGAGGGGTGAATTGTTTCCTGGGAGTTATAAAAGCTACTCACGATTGCAGCAATAAAAAAACATTACCTAAATAAGGTCAGCTTTCCAGAACTGTAAAATTAAGAAGTGGTTTTACAATAAATGTTAACTTTTAATTATGACCTGTAACAGTCAACTTTTTAAAAATCAATATTACTCGTGTTATCACAGTATGCACTGTAAATTACTTTTCGTAAAATGTACACCAAAACAGAAGAGCAACAAAGAAACGAAGTCATGGGGGAGGGGGTAGTGGTGGTCATAACAATTACTTCATTTCAAAATATTTTATGTGAACTGAGTCTTGGGTGTAGTTGGCTAATAAAAGATAATTCTACCTCAAACTTTAGGCTGGATTCTAGTTTCTTGTATGAAGAGTTAGCTTTTAGCTTCTGTACAATTTTACTTGTTTACGTGTTTACTCAGATGAATTTTAAATAAAATTCAGTGTGGTGTGTGTCCTTTATTAAACGTAAGGGTTTGTTTCCACTTAGACGGTACGACGGTACAATTTTCCAAACGTAACTTACTTTCGATGTCCTTTATTACTTTATTTATGAAATAGAGCATTCTTTTCTGGTACCAACGCATCGATATCAGCAACATTGATCAGCGGCTAGGACTTGGTGGTGGATGGCTGGACTCGGCGGTTGTTTGTTTTTTAGGGAGCATGAACATAAACTGGATTGTTTGCCCGACGACTAGCGGTTGTTGTTTGTTGGTTTGTAGGAACACGAACCCAAATTGGGTTATCTGTCCAGCGGTGAGGACTACTATAAAAATGAAAGTACATAATGAGTATTTTATTATTGAGCATATTCGGTCCAAGAACCATGCGCTCACACCTACCCTACTTAATCTACTTAACGGCTAGCTTACCCTACACACACAAACATGACTACACAGACATCACTACTCGTGGGAACAAGCAAGCACTCTGGGTGAGGACCGTCATAGGAGCAAACGCCAAAAAGAAGCAACAGAAG
>JAHWFP010087891.1:0-13897 GCA_023313725.1 Lithobius niger | reverse complement strand
GGTTTTTAATGTTTTAAATTGCAAACAAGACAAGGAAAGCATTGCCGAAAATTAAATTTGCTTCTTGTGTATGACTGTTCTGGACTTCTGTTCGGTCAGGGAACACATTTTACAACCATTTTTTGGAACAAGTAGCGGACACTTCTTACTTCGAACTGCTCATAAAAATGTTGGAATGAATTTGTGAAGGTTAAATCGTTTGTGAATTCTCATGAAGTGCATTCAATGATGCGTGCACAACCGGCGGATGTAAGTGTAAGCCTGGAATATGCGGGTGTGAGGCCCAGTTTTGGGATGTTTGCCACATTTTGACTCTTGAATAAAGTCAGCTCTCAAATCGTGTCGCTTGTCCTGTCACCTATTTGTCCCGCATCACCGTTGGTAATGTGTATGACAATTCGTGTCCAACTGGCTTTTTAATCAGTTAAGCAAGTCCCACCACATATTCAATAAATTCATCGCATCATTGCTGACTGAACCCACGCAAAAGCAAACCAAGGTTGTAATTACGAGGCACAAGACCTCTTGACTAATTGAACATGTCCATCTGTCCAATGTGAGTATGCACCTGGAACATCCTGAGCATTTGAGTGCAGAATCCCTGTGACTGTCTATTAACGGATTTACTTATCTGTTTGAAGTTACATTTCTGTTAGCTCACAAGCAAGCCTCCTTCAATTACACTCTCAGTTGTCAAACGACTCCAGATTGTTCCTTGCTATTAACCAACGTGGGAGAGGAAGGGATGATGGCCCAGATACTGTAGCTTCTAACAGTGTAGGCCATCGTCACAGTTGCAGGTATTTTGTTCTTGGAATATATTTAAAGTCCTTTAAAAACATTATTGTCTTGTGAATTTTGGCATTTGGCTTCTTATGTTTTAGAATATTTGACTATCTTTACACGGATTTCGTAGATTTTTGGAAAATAAATAAATACAGATGCAAAACTATTTACGTTACATTTTGGACTTATATGTCAGACTGCCTGAGTGGGGAATCGAACCCACGACTTTTGAAACCAAAGAGCCGAGGTCCTACCCCTGAGCCATACTGACACGGCCTGTATGGTAATTGATGACAACCAATATTGATCTCTCCTGTCAACGAAAAGAAACTTTGAACCCAAAAGCAAAGTGGGAATCACACACCTCATTGCTATTGGATGACCACATGGGTCCTTATAGAAGGATCTCTTACAATTTTCCATCAAAATGTATTGTTTGATTTCTTATTCTTAACGACCAAGGCTGGCCACTAGGTAGTTAGGGTCTAATGCTTGACAGCCTCTTACCGACATATTTTTACACCTATACCCTTGCTGTCAAAGCTTTTCCGTGTTCCTTCTCGCCTTAACTTTTGACCCTTACTATTAACATTTAACGGTCCGTTTCTGTTTATTAATCCGTGTTTCTTAGAGAAACGCAGTAAACAGGTTAATGTCCTTTGCAAGGCTGAAAAGTTGGTGGATGGAGCGGCAGCTAGTGGACATTACTAGAGATGATTGCACATTCATTCTTTCAATTGGTATCAACTATATCGTCCACGTTCTAAATTTAAAGGAAATTGGACGAAGTCAAGCAAAATTTCAAAGCGGCCACCTGATTTCAAGTTGGCGGCCTTTAGAGATAACTAGTGACGAAGGCACATTATAATCCCTAGTAATATCAGCTATGTTTTAAATGTGAAGGAAATCAGACGAAGATAAGCATAATTAAAAATGGCCACCCGATTTCAAGATGGCTACAATTCCAGAATAATATCACCATGTGTTATTAGCAATTCACCACGTGCTAGTGGCTGAGTTGTCACGGTGTTGTGTTGGCTAAAAACTTACCTTTTTTGCTGTCATTTTATTGTAACTAGCTGAGGATCTCTGTTTGACTCTTACGTACACGGCACTAGTGATAAATTGGAGACAAGAATTATGAGGTTTGATCAACGATTTTGTTTTCAATCTTCATTTGAAATTTTGACTAAATGGTGGGCGAGTTGAAATGTTGGGTAGAGGTGCGCTGAGAGGTCTCTTTGCTGAGCATTCGCAATCTAATGCTCTCTTTCGTTCGCAATGTTGAGTTGTGGCTTTCACGAGATTAATGTTGATGTGCTTTGTGTGGAATATCCAAAGTTAAATATCACTGCATATGTGTAAATATTAGTGCATCAACTTGGAAATCCTGGGGAGTCTGTAAGCAGGCAACATGTATCTGTCCAAGATGTCGCTAGAAAAGAAAAAATTTCTGAAAATGAAAAAGCTGAAATTGAAGACTTTGGTGAAAATAAGGAGTTACAGATAGAAGAGAAATTTACGGGTAACGAATAGCTGAAACAGATGCTCAGAAGTATCTTAACAAGTTTGGAGGAAAACAAGGGAATTAAAGGAAATATTAAATTAATGACAGAGGAGATTAATTACTCTCAAAAGGAAATAAAACAACTACGAACACAATAACTTATATAGTGAAGATATTGATCATCTTAAAGAAAATTATAAAAAATATGTGATTTGATGAAAAAAAATAGAAGCCAAAGAAGATGATAAACAAACGGAAGTCATGGCGAAGAAACTTGAAAATATAAATGAAACGGAGCAATATGAACGAAACCGAAAATCAGACCAATAAGCACTATTTCTGCCCAAATGAAAACCAGACTTAAATTGTTGAAACAAAATTGCTGCTGAATTATGTATGAAGACATACTGGTATGATAGGTTGAAAACTGCTCATCATTTACCATAAATAATAATAAAAGACCATCATAACTTATCATACTATTTACTATAAATATAGGATAAAAGGACATGCACGGATTAAAAAAATCTTTGCCAAGATGTAACTCAATTGCAATTCAAATAAATTCAGTTCGTAAATTTCCTCCAGGTCTTAAAAATTCGGAGTAAATTTAAAAAAAGATTTTATAAATTAAAAGAACATTACAAACTACCTAATAAAAGGACACACTGCAAAAAATCAATGGTCTTATTGAATTCAACAATTGAGGAAGTAAGCAATATCTTAAAACATATCAAAATTAATATGGGTAAAGGGTGTGATGAAATTATTCTTAATCATTAAAAAAAGAAATTTTAACTCTTCTATAATGTTAACTAAGCTTGTAAAGTTACAGGATAGAGGATTTGGAAATTCAGATTTTAAAATTTTTAGAAGTGGTGAAAAAATGGATACACTCAACTTTGATCAAATTTTAATATTTCCTGCAACTGATAAAGTTATTAAAACGTTTTTTGAGCAAAGAATGAATTAATTTTTGGTTAAATATTTTAAAACTATTTTTAAATATCAGTATGGATTTAGAAAAAAACCATTAGTACAAAGGATGTATTTCATGATATACAATGATGAAATCTGTTCTGTACTTAATTGAGGGAAATTGTTGTAGCTATTCAAATTTATCTTATGAAAGCATTTGAAACTATTGATCATTCGATTTTACTTACTAAAATTATCATTATGGGACTGAGAGGTAAATGTGTAAATATTTTGAAAAATTAACTAAGCAACAGAGAGCCTAAGGAAAAAAAATTGTCTCTATGTAGTAATCGTGTAAAGATTTTTTTGGGTTGTTCTAGGTCTCTGTACTGGGGCCACTTTTATTTTTGATTTATAAATAACATCAAAAATTTGCTGATGACATATTTATTTGTGCAGATGAATCTTTTGAGCGTTTGATGACAAAACTCCAGCAGGATTTTGATTTACTAAATGAATGGTTTGTGAAGAATCAGTTATTTATTAGTGAAGAAAAAACAAAATTCTTAATTATTAAATCACCAACTTGCTTGATAGAAGAGATGGAACTTTATTGAACCGTAAAAAAAAAAGGTTTAATGCTAAGAATTGTTTCGTGACTATTATAAAATTGGAAAATATTGAAGCTGCAGTATTGATGGAGCTTACTACTATCAACTAGGTTTAGTGATGACTTAAACCTTAAGTTTGCAGATGACATTAAGACGGGTACGGAAGTACTTGATTTCGCTGACCATCACAGGCTAAAGAACACCGTAGCTGAGGTCGCTGCTTGGTCCTCATGGTGGCAGTTGCCTCTTTTGTGTGAGAAGTGCTTCTCCTTTTGCTTAGGGAGCTCTCCCCAATTATCTGCATATACTTTGAATGGTCTACAATTGGGATGTAAGAATGAGATCAGGGACTTGGGTTTCTGGTTTAAGTCTCATCTCAAGACGTCCTCAACCCACTGCAGGAAAATCGCTGCCCAGGTCTCTGTCACCTCTATATTGTTAATTGGTGCTTTGCCCATGCCAATATTGAAACTCGTGTCTGGGTATTTAAAGTCTACGTGCGACCAATCCTGGAGTGTGCCAGCGCAGTCTGCTCTCCATACTTACTCCAGGACATTGACCTACTCGAGTCCGTTCAGCACCACTTTACTAGGTCACTAACTGGTCTCAGACATCTCCCTGCTGGGAAAAGATTTCGACGCTCAGGCCTGGAGCTACTGGAATTACGACGTCTTTATGCGGACCTCTCGCTGACTTTTTAAATCGTGCACATGTTCCCACTTAATTTTTCCTTTTTCAACTTTGTGGGTAGTTCTACGACACGAGGACACTTATTGAAACTTAGGCGGGCTAGGTCACAACCTGACTGTCGCTTGAATTTATTTGCACTTCGCGTTATACCTCCATGGAACGCTTTGTCAGGGGATAATGTACGCTCCCACACTGTTTCGGCCTTTCGTCGTGCCCTACATGACCGCAATCTCTCAGTATTTCTTATGCGTATCTACTAATGTTTTTTTCCTTACTTAGGAGCGGTGTAAGTGGGCAACCCTTCGATTCCTGGTCACCATATTTTGGTGGGGGACCAAATTCAATTTGTTATTAATTTATTATTATTATTATTATTAGAATTGACTCAAAATGTTTCATTAAACATCGTATTAAAAATCTTGTGGTGAGAAATCAGAAGTAAGATTTCCAAAAAACTTCACCTTGATCAGAAAAATAAAATTGCCCTGTATTTTGCATGGGTGACATGTACTCTCCAATACGGAATTTTGACTCATGGTTTATCCTCTGAGACAGCTCTCAATCAAGTTCAGAAAGTTAAAAGTGGTAAAAATACGTACGAAACCAAGCCAGAAGTGACGTCTTTGATTCGTTTATTATTAGCTTCGAAATGACCGTTGATATCTGACATCCCACATCTGACTGAATTTTTTCATGTCCGTTTCTAAGTCGTTTAACAGCGAATAAGTTACCGCATCTTGGGGGTCTACACCGACGGCTAGATTAATTAAATGGTTGTTCCTCATGTCGTAATCCATAAACACTTTTGAATCGACGTATTCTTTAGTGGCCACATCCACCACGACTTTTTAATCGACGTATTCTTTAGTAGCCGCATACAACAACACTTTTGAATCGACATACACGTTGGCGGCTGCATCCTTATTTTGGTAGCTGCATCCTTTAACACATTTCTTTGCCACGTTAAAATGCCCATCTGCATTTTTCTTCAATCCTATGTTGGATTTAGGTTTCGTTAAGTCGGCTTCTAATTTGTTAAAGTGGGAATAAATTACGGCATCTTTGGGTTATAAGCAGCTCCAACTTTAGTCAGGCACCTATTCTGCATGTCATAATCGTTATTCGAGTCTAATATAAATCCTACGCCCGGAGTTCCTTTCACATCTCTCTGCGTTCGCTTCAAAGACTGACCAAATTTATTTACCGGCATTTTTTTTTATTTCTGTTGGTTCTTTTTTTATATTTACATATAAATAAAAAAAGGAAGGAGAATAAAAAAGTTACGATACAAAAGAAATTTGAAATGCCTCAACCTGCCTGGTGCATGCATCTCTCCAATTTGCTGGAAACAAATTCACTAGAAGTTAAGACGGAGAAGGCAACCAAGTTAAAAATGGAGTAAAGCATACATTGTCTCCTTCCGTAGAATTAAAAGATTTAAAGGGAGTAGGTTCTCTCATTTCGAACGAAGATTCCAAGCACAAGGGTTGGATTTCACCGACTGACTCTGAAACTCAAAATGCGTTGACAAATCTTAGACGGTACTTCTGCGAAAAATTAAAAGTCCAGATTGACGAGCAAAAACCCATTTCTTTGAAGATGCTCAATTATCCCAATTACTTTCACCCTGTTACATCCTGCTACCCGTTCTGCAAAAAGGCGAACGAAGATACCAACAATGCGGATAAACCGCTCTGCCTTAGAACTTGGGTGTACAACGATATTCACAAAACTGAAGGAAAACTTAGTAAGAACTAGCTGTACCCCCGGCGTAACATATGCCGGTCTAGCCGCTACCCGCATACCTGAGCGAAATGGGCAGTATGGAATGAAAATTGTCCCGACTGCCGCCTGCTTCCTCTTCCGAAATCCCCTGCGACCTACCCAGTTGTATGGTGTGATTTCTCCCCTTGCTCCCCCCCCCCCGTAACCCGTTTCTCGTGACGCACCGCCTCCCCCGTCCCCGACCCGGATTCCCCTATTGAGTAGTCGGAATATACCCATCCCTGCTCTTCGTCCATTTTAACCCCTGCTGATTTGTTTTTTATGGAAGTAAATGTTGTTTTTCAATGGAAACGCTCAATTGCCGGTTTATCCGTTCTGATGCCAAGCGCAATAAATCCAACAACGGTCGTGCATGCAGTGATTGTTACTCAACCAACTTTGAAACTCTTCAAGTCTGCTCTTAGAGGTAGCATTATTAAAGCAATATTTCGATTGTTACTGATTGTTACAGGCCACACCCGTTTGTTTGACATTGTCGGTCACTCACGCTCTTTCATTGTAGTGCATAATTCATAATGATGAATTTGCTTGCCCAACTAAGCGTATTATATATTAGTAAACAAAAACGAACTCGTTTGATGCTTAAGGTAAGGTTTAACTGATTCGAAGTCAAAACAGCAATGGAACACAAATAAACTTTCCTGTAAGGTTTCAGATACTGCAGTGTTGCTGTACTGTTTCGTCCACGTGAAACCTTTCTGCTGTATTCAAATGTTTTTACCAATTTTATTTTTGCACACGATACTTCAGCTAATGATTGGTTCATTCTACTTGGCTAAACGACATCGCTGGAAAATACTTAAAACATAACCGTGTTAGTGGATTTACAACAGCTCTACACGTAATTGAAGGTTCGTACAAGGCTATGAAAATATAGAAATGCCCTGGAAAGTAATAATGTAATTTCATGCCTGGAAAAGGGCTTGAAAATCTTGAAAAATGATATATGTATCATCAGTAAGGTGATGAACGAAAAGTAGATGTCGTGACTGAAGAACACTGAACAAATTTAGCCAAGCAAGTGGTCGAATGTGTAACCTTACATTTTTCTTCCTTGACTCTAATTGTATTTACGTGTGCAAAGGTTGTATACAGCAGTAAGGTTTCACGTGGACGAAACAGTACAGCAACACGCAGTATCTGAAACCTTACAGGAAAGTTTATTTGTGTTCCTTTGCTGTTTTGACTTCGAATCAGTTAAACCTTACCTTAAGCATCAAACGAGTTCGTTTTTGTTTACTAATTCGTGCTACTTTGGCATACCATACAGTTTTTTTTTTTTTAAGTTTTGCATCTTTATCAATCAGTGTAAGTCTTGCGTACTCGTTACAAATGCACTGAATTTCGGTCGTTTCACTCGCTCATTTAGTGCAAGTTTTTATTTTGGTTTGTCCGCAGTTCTGTATTAGCGGCTTTGTCCGTTATTTGCAATATAGGACGGCAAGTCAAATGTGCAACGGACATTTTACCTTTAACATGGGAGAGTAACGTGAAATCATTACGGTATATAAATCATTTGGTAATAAGAATAATGCTTCCTCTTCACGTGCGGGTGAATTGTTGGCTCACCAACATTGTTAGCATTTGCTTAAACTTCAGGCGATGCGATGCCATGCATATGGCGTTTGCTGATTGGCATTGTTGCATAAAAACAATGTTTAAAACAATGTAAAACAATCAATCTGGTCGTTTAGAGCTCCGTAACCCCTAAATCACTTGACCAATTAGGAAAGTCCTTATGGAGAGGGCACATCTACAGAGCAATACCTGTAAAATGAGCCAAGAACCAGAGTTATAGGACAAATAGTTTGATCTGTAGAAAGCGTAGCAGAAACGTGTCGTGCCAACAAGAAGAAGCCAAAAATGAAAATCACGATTCCAGCTTGAGTCCAGATCTACGCTATGACAAATCGGAAATTAATAAAAGTTGGTACACGTGTTGGCCAAGTCCCATAAAGCTGATATACCAAATTTCAGTGGAAAATGTAGAAAGACGGCGGAGAAATTAAGCATCGAAATTTCGGCTTTAACATGGGAGACCGATGTCAAACCTTACAGTAAAGGCTCCCGCCTTTACTAATATAGATGTTATGGAAAAGACATGGTTTGACTTTCCTTCGTACGGAAGTATGACCTCATTGGAAATTAGTGGTAAAATTAACTCCGTGTATGTCAGCAACGACACTCCTAACACTGTGAAACTTTGGTGTAACATAGAATATGGAGTTGCTGAACCTAACATGACCAACAATAAATTTTCTGATCAAGACTTTATGAGTTTGGTTTCTGAATAAATGTAAAAAAAAAAAAACAATGGAAATTCTAAATTACGATTTTTTTGTCCGCCGCAAAGAATTAAAAAATCACCCATTTCTGCCCTCGAATATTAGATGTTTAATTATAGGTCCTGCAAACTATGGGAAAACGAACCTACTGTTTAATTTTATTTGAAATGGGAGGTGGCGAGATTATGACAGATTACATGTCTATAGCAAAACTTTGTGTCAGCCAAAATACCAAGCTTCACCGTCTGTATTTGCGGAAATTGGTGAAGTGGTATGGCGAGAGATGACGAGTTTTCACGACTCACAAAACGATCTGATTCCTCCCGAGGAGTTGGTTTCTATGTTTCGTAATCTCATCGTTTTCGATTATGTTCTTTTGGACAAACAAAATAATTTCGAGCGTTATTTCGCTCAAGGGTGCCATTCTAATGCTGATGTTTTTTATTGCAGCCAGTCCTATACAAGAATTCCCAAGCAGGTGATTAGAGGTAATGCCAATTTATTAATCGTATTTCCCGTGACGATTTAAACCTGAAACATTTGTACGAAAATCATGTCGGTCCTGGCATGGAATTTACCAAGTTTAAAACATTGTGTAGAACGTGTTGGGACGATCCGTTTTGAATTTTATCGATTGACAAAACGTTAAATGAAGGGCGTTATAAACGTTCCTTTTTGTTCGTAAATAAGTGAAGCCAAAATAAAAACTTGGAAACGAAAAGTGAAATCATAAAACTAAAAGAATAATTAAAGAAAAAAATTTTGGATCAAAGTTTAGACGAGCGAGTGCAAGAAGAATCTTTACAAGAGTTTTTTAAACCCGTTGTTAGTACTTTGAAACAAACCCTCGCGAATCCAACACCCGCAGCGAGTCCTTCAAAAGGAGTTGCTGGCTTTCCAACTAAAAAACGAGCGAAACGTATATGAATTATTACTCCTGTAAACATTTATAAATCTAAGGAGGACGACGATGATGATGAGGAAGGGTGAGAAACTGAAGGGACAATGCAGGATACGGCAAACTTTGTATTGCAGACACCTCCCAGTTTGGTCGACCATTCGACTCCAACAGCGCGTGACCCTCCCATTTCTCCGTATGTATCCGAATATGCGACTACGGCTCCAGCTATGCGAACCGAATATGCGTCTACCAGTACAGTACCGAAAGTCACTCCGGTGCCTTCGACAATTCAAAACAGATGCATTTTGACACCTCCAGAAATTCCAAATTTCCCTACCCCCCACGTCCTTGGATAGTCTGTTACCGGGGCAAGTCACAGGCAAACGGCAAAATATATCCTGCTCAAATTTTTCAAAAATCCCAGAGATTCCGAATCCAGTCTTTGGACTGCAATATGACACGAAAACTGGAGAACTGAGCACGTCGAATAAACCCGTAAAAATATTCGAGAACATTATAATTGTTGGCTGTAAACAGTACCCGGGATGACGAGCATTTTGGAGTTTGCTGGTTTTTAAGGACCTGAAAGAAACTTCGTATCCTTCCAATGTCAAGGCATCTTACGCGTCTCTTTTGAAAAATGCGAATGCCATCTATCAACACAACGATCTGGGTACTCAAAAACCCAAGTCTAATCGTGGTGCCAAGTATGCGTCGATAATTGCACTTATTTGGGAGAATGTGAAAACGAAGAAAAAGGGGACCGGCATGGTAAAAAAACCGGGTATGCTAGAACGATGGATTACAAGTACTACGACGATCCAAACGACCTGGTCAGGATATTGAGGCTTTTGTACGGATCAACCCGAGCGGGGCACAATGGTCACAAGAACGAGTTGATAGAAATTTTATCAGAATTAGAATGACGACGTGTCATCACTACTCGTGAAAAAAATTTAGCTTATCAAAATTTAGGTTTAGGTTAAAAAAAATCATATATACAACAAAGAAGCATGGAAACAAAAAATATCAAGGAGAGGTACTGCATCAAGTCTAAACGTCACACTTCCAATGGATCCTAGCCGTCCGTTATTATAACCACAAAAAAATAACAAACAGATGCAAGTTGTACGTTGCAAGGTGTGCGGGACGAAAAGAGCTTCCTTTATCAAGTCTGGGAAAGGAATCGTAAACAAACTCATAAATAAGCTACCGCTCGAAATTCATTTATCGTGCTACCAATACTGCGGCCCGGGATCCAAACTGGAAAAAAGATTGGCTCGAGGAGACCCATTAATTAATAAACTAGACGAAGCGTTCAAAGAATACGATATCGCTTACTCCGAGAGCTCGGACTTAAAAGATCGGCATGCCGCCGATAAAGTTCTAATTTCCAAAGCTCAAAGAGTAAGAGATGATCTTTCTCTGTCATGGAGGGAAAAACTAGCTGCTTCTATCGTTAAGAAAATCTTGAAAACAAAACTAAAGTTCGGAATTGGTAATGAAAAAAATGGATTAACTCATAAAAAAACTTCACAAAGCAACCCGAAAAAATTTTCTGAGACGGAAAGTGATTGTATTGAGCCTCCCCGCAGACTTATCCCCATTGGGATGTGTAAATTCTGTCAAATTATGCACTGTAAATCAAAACATACCAAGTATAACACTGTCGCATCTCACTCTTGCTCACGCTTGCCTTCACTTCTTTTAAGCCTCTACTGACTGAGTGCAGGTGACGCGAAGATCCTTGTTTTTTCGAGCTGATATCTCGAACAGCTTACTCAACTTTCGTCCACATATTATTCTTTAATATTTTGTCATTTGAGTTCAGCCATGAGTCCATGAAAAGTTCCGTAGGAACGATGAGTAACACACTTCTATTAGGGTGGTGTCCTAGCGTTTTACCGATGATAGAGACTCGCCTCGACCACCATTGGAACTAAACAGTGAAAACCTTCAATTTCAAAAACTAGATGGCGCCAGTAATTTGTGCCTTTTAAAACTTCAGTATCATTTACAGCTTGTTTGTGGGCTCTCAATGTTATTCATAAATTCTTATTTAAAGTATTCTTTGGAATTCTCAGACGAATAAAATTTATTAAGCTATATTCTAAACTATTTTCGGAATTATTTTTAACCAATCACGAAGCAGTTTGGTTAAAACGAACGCCATGACATGTGTTATGTAATGTGCCACTCGTGCTTCAACTAAAAAAATGAAATCTTCCAAGTCAACTGCCAGAAAGCGACAGACGAGGAAATTCAACTTTATAAACAACAAGAAAGTAGTTTGATAATATGGCAAAGAATGTTTGCTCACTTAGTGCAGTTATTTTGTTGGTGGTCCGTGTTCATACTGGAGATAATCCCCTAAACAGTAAAAAGTGTGGTAAGGCATATCTACGATTATCTGTTGCACATTTTAAGTCGAAAGACAGGAAGCTGATTATTTCTAAAGTGTGACACGTCGTATTATGATTTGTGAGATTTTCTGCTGCATTTTCTACATTCTACGACAAAACAGTGAGAAAGTGTTTAAATGTGGAAACCGTAGTAAAGCCTTTTAACTGAAGCTCATGTTTAGTTGCGTTTGGGGGCGAGAAGTGTCTTAATGTTTTTGTGACGAGAAGCCTATTAAAAACATAGTATGGGGTACTGCAATTTCTGGTGAATGAGGCTTGTTGCAACGTAAATGAATTTTTTCTACCGATCGTTCCTTAAATCAAGTTTGTAGTACGCAATTATCTTATTTAACGTGAATATCAGACGATGTATACTCGTATAAAAAAACGGTGTGAAAACCTGGAAATGCAACCATAGTGGTGCCGCCTTTCATACATAATTAAAAGAAATAGACAACTTTTAAATGCCAGATATTTTTATTAGTATTCGTTTTCGAAGTAAGAAATATTACAATGCATAGTCAACGTTTTTTAATGAGACACTTAAGTGAAAATTAAAAAAAGCTACAATTTCGTTGTAAAAGTGTGTAGCAATGTAGTCGAATGGATAATGGTGTAAACCCCTTGAAGTTTGAATTGTATGCTGCAGCATTTTTATTGAGAAGCCCTTTATTATCTACGGTCGAATTCTACTCTAGCTAATTTTTTAAGGTGTGTGCTACATCAAATACTAAGCTTCAGCAGGTCCCCTTTTCGGCAAAACAATGAATGACATTAAAAAAAATTATAAATTTATAAAAAAAAACCCTGTAACTTTAAATTCTTATTCGTCGCTTATACATGACACTGTGCAAGAGTGCATTTTTTAGGGTACTGCTACTCCGAAGCAGAAGGGGGGGGGGGGGAAGGCTCCCGCTTCAAAATCCTTTACACATTCATATATCTTTCAATTTTGGCGTCACTGGTTATTAGTGCTAAAAATTGTTTAAAATATGAGTAATCGAAACTTGTCAGCCTAAAAAGTGTTCGGTAATAAGAAAGCGCCTCCGTTACTCTGTTCAGTGGCACAGGCAAGAAACATTGTGGAGGGGGACGAATAAAGCCAGCTCGCGGTCTGGGGGAACGCTTCCCTAGATCATTCCGAGGAATTGAAGCAATTTATGGTACATCACTGCCGAATCCTGCTTCTTTAGAGTACTTATTTATTTTACGTATTCTGGCAAATTTCTGTAGCGTTATGACACAAAGGCGGAAGAAGTATCGTTTATGTTACACGAATCCTATAAAATACTTAGTGCGTGACAGTGTATCTGCTTATAAATGAAGCTTGTTACAGTGTAGATGGATTCGTTCTGGCAATCAATCCTTAGAATTAAAATTATAGTACCAATTTCGTGTTTAACGAATGTGAGACAATACGTATTCCAGTACACAATAGTGGGAAAACCTTAAAATGCAAATTTTCTGATGCCACATTCTAACATATTTCAAAGAAGTATCCTTTAAACGTTATTTTTTTTTATAAACAACCAATTGTGAAACACATAATAATGATGTTGCATGGCATACGTTACTTTGATGAGACACTTAAGAGCTTGTTAACAAAGCTACACTTTCGTTGAATTTTTTGAAGTATCGTAAATTGAATGCGTAATGGTGTGAAGCCCTGGAAGTGTTAATTGTGTGATGCTGCAATTTTACTTCTACAGTAACTAATATCATTGGGTTATTTTGCCTGTCGAGCAATGATGTAAATAACGAGGGGGGGAGGTCAAGCGCCCCTCCCCTCAAAAAAGAAGCCAAGGCGTAATTTTTTTTTCGATATTGACCTTTAAACGTTTTATTTTGTTTGATAGCCATAATATACAGTATGCAAATGACGAAAATAGTCATTCAATCAAAATGAAGCGGTTGTGCGTTTCCTAGCAAGGGAGCGTAAAGGGGCCGTTAAATTTGCTCCTCCACCAGAAAAAAAAATTATTTACGCCATTTCTCTCGAGGTCAGGTGCAGC
>JAHWFP010087890.1:8672-30213 GCA_023313725.1 Lithobius niger | reverse complement strand
CGTTCAAGAAAGCAGTCAATCGTTTACAAACTGTGTTATCCTGTTATAACATTAGGTCAACTCTTGGGTCTAATCTCATGGGACTTTAGTGTTCATACTTTAGCTCAGAAGACACCATTTCACTGGAAAAATGGATTAAGTATCCTGTATAAATTACTCGTAACTACTGGCATTATTGGTATTTTTGTGCGGCAAATAACTTTAATATATTGGTATTCATTGTCATTTGGCGACGTGCAGATGTTAGCAATAAATGCAGCGTCTTGGAGTCCCATAATATTTTCAACTTTTGTTATTGTTTTCTACACGTGCAAGGTTAAAGGATTGAATAACTTGTTTAATTTGTTGGAAGAATCCAAGCATTTAATAACAAAACGAGTCAACAGAAGAGTATTTAATTTGGAGAATACCATTAGCCAGTTTTTCCTTTGTTTTTCTATGTGTTTAGTTTGGCCGGTGTACTACGTGTTACATAGTTCCCAGTTCGGTTGGAATGGTGTGTGTATACGTATCGTTTTTGAGTTTCTCAAAGGTGGTTTCTACACATTTATCACTGTGTTTTTTGTCGTTACTGCTAATATATGTGCTCGGTGTTTTACGTCACTCAACTCGGAACTGGACAATGCCTTAACTTCAGGAACAACCGATTTAAGCCAATTTCTAGGCCGACTTCACCGTCAATACAAACAGTTATATCAACTCGCCCATTCTGTAGAAATGGAGTTTTCACTTCTCATAACTGCCCACTTAACAACCTTGTCTCTATCCCTGTGTATGGATAGTGCTGAAATGTTACTTGTTGGTCATGATATCATGTTTCGTGGAGGCTTACTACTAAATATTACAGTGTTTACATGTCGTATATTTGCTATATGTGCAGCTGCAGACAACGTTACAACCCAGGTAATACCTATAAAAAAATATGCGCGATATTAATTATTTCTTAATTATAAACTATTTTTCTATCATACCATGCACCCAGTCCTGTGCACAATATCACAACTATATTTCTGATAAAAATATGATGCATTTAATTTCAAAATATATAATAGGTCACTTGAATATTTTTAAAGAAATCTTATAAATCTTAAAAATAAAAGCAACAGAAATTGTTATTTCAGATGTAATTAATATTTAAAATTGTTTCAATTTATGCATTGCATCGAACATTTAAGTCTTTGCCATTGTTACATTTTCAGTCCGAAACTAACGGATACAATTGCTGAATTGGACTGCTACCTATGTTTAAGGGTAACAGCTCCCAAATGATGAAGTTTGGTGCAGTTTGCAGTAAAACTTAAATATACCAAAAGCATTAAGTATCTTTGTTAGATTTTTCGTTATTTCGTTTCCACTTGTTTCAGGAAGAGAAAGCCAAAATCAGTAAACGTACAAAATTTTGATGCGATATTCTAATTATCGTCATGATTGAAAAGATTGTGTGCTTTCTGGTCTGCCCGTCTTCTTCGATTGACGTGGAGAAGTTGGGGTGAAAGTTCTTGCACTTCTGTGCACATGTGGGTAGTAGTTTCAGCGACAATGGGATGTATTCTAATATATTTTTTTTATATTAATTCTGTCAAATATCAGGGCGACCCTTCTTCCTTTACTCGACTTCTTTCTCCTTTAAAAAACGGCAAGTTTGAAATTGAACCTGTTCATCTACACAAGCAGTTTGGCTTCAAATGACGTATTAAAGGCTAAATAAGAAAGGCTAAAATTTTGAGAGTTCGAAAAACGAAAATTACTCCAGATGTTGTTTAGGCCCACTTTTGTAGTTATAGGGGACTATTCCACCACTTCTAAACACGTGAAAAAAATGACTTTCGAAATACTAATAATAATAAAAATAGTTTTGAGTTTTGTTCTATAAGATGTAATATACAGTAATATATGTTAAATTCAGATCCAATGTTCTTTGGATATTTATACAAAATCTACACTGGACATTTCAGTAGTTTTCATGCCGCTCAGTGTCAGGGCCGATTTCGATTAATAATCTACTTTTGATCTTGATTTGCCCAAAATATTGCATCTTTAATATAACGTTGAAGGTCAATCCTAGAGCCATTTACTTACTTAGATAAGTTCCGTTAGTTCACCCCATATCTATTCGTGATAGGAGAAGGCCATCTGGTATGTATATTCGTCCATTACTCCATGAAATTATTTCTCATTTGTTTCTACGCACTACACGTATGATCGTTGGGTGGCCCTTGAAGATGGCTATTGGTTGGTCACGTTACTTAGCTTCTGTTTTCTTAGGAATGTCGAATGATTATCATAAAGAAATATTATTTTGTTTATGCTTGTAATAATTTAGCATAACGATGCATAGTGTTAATTGATTTTCGAAATTCGAAAACAATCCATCATGCTTATGTCGTGCGAGACAGTCCACCACTTGTGTAAAGTGCTATCTGTCGCGTGAATGTTGTCGAACACTATATTGTACCATTGCATGGTTAGTACGACTATCTCGTGTACCAGAGGTGTTGGATTCCAACCTGACTTCAGCCAGGGCGATGTGATGCCTCGTGCTCATGTCGATTGTGGCATGTAAGAAATCTTACGAATATCAGATTGTCATTACCTCGAAAAAATCTCTCTCTAACCTTCAGGAGCTATGGATATGGGGGGGGGGAGATGAGGCTTAATGGCGCGTCGACAGCTTGGTCATTAGCGCCAACCTCAGTCACAGTGCAGTGGTCCGGGTTGCCACTGCACCACACATTACAGAGATATTATTCAAACCCCTAATCTAAATCTTGTCATACAGCTGTACCGCCTGCAAAAAATGAAAAACACCGGACAGGAGGACAGACTTATCGCCCAATTGACGCACAATGGATATGGCTGGTAGCACACCAAACCTTCAAGCATGGTTTCTTCCTTCTTGGGTGTATTGAGATCTGGAAACGGACGTATACTGTATATGCATAGCATACACGACTATACTGTGAAACATAAAACCAGACAGCACTTCTTAGTTTCACAAATCTACAAGACTTTCTCGGCCTATGAAGTGTTATGCTGCAGTTTATGTTAAAGCCTTTACGTTAAAGTGTTAAAATGTGTCCAGCCTTTAGATATAGAGTAAACCTGAACAATCCGGTAACGTTTATGCTCTTTGGCATCATCCTTGGAACGTCCTTGTCAAACTCACAAACAGTTTAAATTACTGCATCCGACTGATGTCGTCACATTATTTTTCCGCAATTTGAAACTTTGGTTTATAAAATTAGCACAAAATGAACGGCTCATTTTTTTTCTCATTCATGGAAGGTTTAATTTAAACTGTCAGTAAGGATACCTTTCTAATCTCACAACAGACACATTTCTTAAGTAATTACTTTTTTAAGCAATTATGAAACTCAACGTTACTTAAGCTGATGCTCTCTGCACAAGGCATCGTGCGCAACGTTGAATCAATTTACTTTCTGTTAATTATACAATTTAGGTTTAAAAACATGAAGGAACTACTCCTACCGGCTCCTAACTGTTGCGAGATTAGAAACTTAGTTCAATGTAGGAAGTTCCTATACCTTCTTTTTTTTTTTTGTAATTATCAGGCCCGAATTGGTTCGGAAGCCCTGAACGGCGTAGATCCTGAACATCTGCCACAAATAGGATACCAGGTAAGGTAACAAGAATCACGCAATTAAATTTTTGAAGGCTTTTTGATTACCCAACTTGCTCACAGTATTTTAATTATTTTTAGATATTATTGTCTTTTAATATGTCTGTATCCATAACGTTATGTTGGAGGCAGAGGCGTGGCTCTAGTGTATGTAGGTTCACGAGTACCCATGGTCCGGAAAGGGGCAGGGAGGGAAGGGCATCCTGGTTGGTCTAAGGAATAAGAAATAACGAACTGTTGAATATTCTTTTCGATGGCGTGACTAGAGTGGAAGTGGCTAGAGCAGATATCTGAAATCTAGAGACTAGAGCTTTTGGATCGTGGTCAAGAGCGGACATGTTTCTTCCCCCCCCCCCTTACCTTTTGCTGTATCAAATATTCCTGGATATGTTCGACCACATACCAAAGGTGTCGTGGTACTAGTGCACGTGCATCGAGTTCATCGATGGAGTTTCAATAAAGCCAGAGTTTCATGCCTCGTTTATTCCTGCAGCGAGTTTACAAAATTTCAGATCGTGGAGGCTCTGTAAGGCATTTTTTTTTGTTCCCGCACGAAGCTCGCCTCGATCCCAACAGCTCTAAGTGCGCACTGCCAAAGGTTTTCTCCCCAATTCTTTTCCTGGGAGGGATGCATCAACTCTGCGTATGCTATGCCTGCCAAGCGTGCACTGTTTACAGGTGCGTAACCATTCTTTTCTGTATACTGAGTCATATTAGCATACGGTCATGAGTTACCAGCATTACTACCATAATCCATTCTTTGTTTTATGATTCTGATTACCTGTCACTGTTTTTATCAAACTTAATTTCCATTACACAGTGACCAAAAAGTTCCGTGATTTTTTTGCTCATTTTTTAAATTTTTTTTACAACAGTTCAGAATTAGTTTTAGCTATTATATATATCCATTTCGTTTCGGGTCAGGCCAACTCTCTGCTATCACTAAAAATAACGAATCTTGCTACGGAGTTCAGAAATAAAAACCCGGGTAAATCCATGTGTGCTTATTTGTAGTGTACTCATAAAATTATACATTTCGTGGGTGGGGAGGAGGGAAGGGGGCTCTGGCATTCGCTCCAGCGGGCCCTTAATGACCAAGCTGGTCGGTTGTTAACCTTTTTACTGTAATTCAAGCTGATGGAATACGTAGCTTCCATGAACTATGA
The DNA here is from genome assembly GCA_023313725.1 of Lithobius niger. Lineage (NCBI taxonomy): Eukaryota > Metazoa > Arthropoda > Chilopoda > Lithobiomorpha > Lithobiidae > Lithobius > Lithobius niger. The sequence goes on along the minus strand of JAHWFP010087890.1, from coordinate 25,407 downwards.
TTTTTACAAATCAAAAAAATTATGTTTGTTGATTATTTCATAGTGATGTTGTTCGTTTGCGCGCATGATTAACTGGGTGTTAAGATGAATACCTACTAAGCTTCTTAAATTACTAGTCTTAACAAATGTGTAATATTGCATAACCAACCCACTGACCTCATACTGAAGGTGATACGGGGGTGATCTGGTTGACTGGTTCGCCAGTTCGAATCTGGGTCACTTCACTCGATCAATGACACGTAAATCCATAAAGGTACTTACTGTACTGTGTACGTTATTTCTAGTGAATGTTTGCTGACGACGTATTCCCACTAATAACAGCTACATATTATTTGCCTTTGCTGGAATGTTTAAAAATGCTGTTTACTTTTATTTCAGAGAGTTATGATTTTGTCTAATATGTTAAGCCAAAATCCCGTTGAAATCGCTGCAGCTGGAAATCTATTTCGAATAAATATGGGGACTTTCACAACAGTGAGTATAGTGTAATTGAAACCCAAGGTTTTACAGATGAGATGAATGAATACTCTTAAATAGATACAAAACACGCACACGCATGCACGCACGGAAAGAAAAACTGACTACTACCTACAGAATTATCTATTGTATCTGTGTTTATTTACTTAGGGTGTGATGTTAAACTCTTCCCTGTAAATCATTATTTATTTTAAAATAAAAATAGGCACACACGAAAGGTATATGAAGGGCAAAGAAGGGATTTTGGTTTAAAAACGTTAAAATCAGTTTAAAAAAATTAAGTGACAAAAAGTAACAATGGGTTGTTTTTAGGACACTTCCAGCAAGTATACTTGCAGTTTTTACACAGTTTCAGGGATTCTTTCATCGATATTAGTGTCCTTTCAGCTACTTCTAACCGTTTTAACACACTACGTTTTGAAATTTTAACTATGTTATCTAATTTCTTTTCGAATTTCAATGAACTGCCAACCACATTCAGTTATCGAATTCGACAAAGAGTGTGAAATAAAATGTGGCAGTAACAACGGTACATGGAAGTGATAAATGACTGCGGCACCACACTTTGCTTTCAACTGCCAAGAATATATTCGTTAATCATGAATGAAAGTTAGGGCTTCGAAGTTCTAACGATAGGGCTGCAGCACTTGTCTCTTGATTCGATTTGTCTCTGGTACGACATAAGGTAATAGCATGAGCAAGAAGGAAAAATAATTAAGTCCCAACGCATACCACGAACCCTTGTGAGGGTTCCCCAGGGACCCCTGAACAAGGTGAGCAAGCACAGCCAAGTGGTTAGAATGGAAAAAAGATACATACAATAATGGAAAAGCTAAGTTAGTGTGACACGGAAACTTCGGAATGACATCTTATGCCAATAACCGATGAAATTGCTAATTTACAGCCCGTTTGATTTCTTATTATTACTAAATTACGTACGTATTAGTTAAAAAGTGGATTCAGTGTCCTTAAAAGGAGGTGCTTTCGTGGGATAAAACGCTTTCAAGTATACACTAAATCCCCTTTTTTGCTGGCTCATTATATGCAAATTTGAATAAAACAGAACTAAACTTAGGACGTAACCTAGCAGTATCTAGATTTATTTTCATTATCCATTATGAATGTTGTTCGTGCTACAGCACTTGACAACTATTGTGTGTAAGGGCTCGTTTACGCAAGGACAAATTTCTCGCTTACTAGCTTTCACTTGGTTAACACTAAATCTTCTTGATGTTTCTCGCCTTTACCGAAGAATGTGGCTTTCAAGTTGTCTATACGTAGTAACCATGGCAACAACGAGGACGCAAATCTCCTCCTCGTGCGTCGCGACACGATGTACGAGGCGTGCAACATGACAGAGTCGATTTATGACAACTAGAAAACAATTTTTACTGCTGTACAAGACAACGGACAGATTTCTGAATGCCGGTATTCGATGATTTGTCTTCGATTAGACAACCCCGGAATGGACGCCATGTTGGATTTTGAATTCTCGTTGCAAGTAGCTATTTATTCTGACGTCGTTTGATCACTGCTAGAAGCTGATTTTTCAGCGAGAATAGCAAATTTGGAAATAGAGTGAAATGGCAACAATGTTGTACCAATGTTTGAAATGACTATTGCACTTTGTTCCTTATCCGTGTTGTTATTTATAATACATTTAATTACCGCATTCGTTTAACAGAAACGGGAAATTATTCGTAAATAAATAACGGTTGCCTAGAAAATACCGTTCGGCGAGCGGGAAGGTGTTGTTGCATAAACGCACCCTAAGACTCAAAAGCACGATAACTTAACAGCGCAATGACAAATTATCATGGCTAAAACAGCGTGTGACAAAATATCGCAACATAGTAATAACATTTGTAGTAAAATTATTATTTTAACAACAGCATTTAACTAATAAAAACAAAAGATTTGGATCCCCCAGGGTCAGCATGGCACTATATCTCCTCCTGCTGGGGCATGACACACGCGGTAATTTCAAATTTCGAATTTATCATATTGCTGGTTTGAAGCTCATTGTAAATTCTCCTGTATGGTTATTTGACTACATCCCATTTGATTTCATCCAGTCAGTTGATTTTGGTTTTACTTTTCATAAAAATACAAGTTGTTAGTTTGAGCCCACTCGATTTTTGTTAACAATATTAAACAATCATGCTGTTTTTTCACGTGCTGTTTTATCCCGTGCTAATTTGCTGTTGTGCTGTTAAGTCGTCGTGTGTCGTGCACTCATTTGTCATGCTTTATATTGTCGTCACGCTATTATGACGCAGTTGTTACTTCCATGCTATTTTAACGTGAGGGGGGGGGGAATGAGGCTTAATGGCGCGTCGACAGCTTGGTCATTAGCGCCAACCTCAGTCACAGTGCAGTGGTCCGGGTTGCCACTGCACCACACATTACAGAGATGTTATTCAAACCCCTAATCTAAATCTTGTCATACATCTGTACCTCCTGCAAAAATTGAAAAACACCGGACAGGAGGACAGACTTATCGCCCAACTGACGCGCAATGTCATGCGGAAGATGGAACCGAAGACGAACACCATCAAGATGGCGACAATCAACAAGTAGGTGCCGGACCGTAAGTGGCCGTCGACACCAAGAACATTCAGGAGGGTCAACCCCCCGCAAAAGGAAACAGTGAGTAAGTCGGGTGTGACCAATTCGCAAACGGGCCAACACAACCTCCTCACGGCGACTGCGGCGACACGCCGAGTGCCACTCCTCGACAGTGCCTTTAATGGCCCGTAACTTATTACCGTCCTGTCTGTCCCACAAGGTTTGCCAAAAAGCGTGTAACCTCAGACGCAGAGTTGGAAAGGCATCTGAGGGAACAAGGCTGAGATCCCTACCGAGCGGACCAGAAAGGGCCCCTTTCGCAGCAGAATCAGCTTGTTCATTCCCTGCTATCCCAACATGGCCTGGGATCCAGCAGAAAAGCACGGTTTTCCGCTGGCCAGGCAAGCGAGAAAGCAAAGCTTGGACACGTTGTGTCAAGGGGTTCCGAGGATTGTAATTCGCCAAGGACTCCAGGGCACTCATGGAATCACTAAAGACAATGAAATGCGTGCCCTGAAGGTCAAGGATCCATTCCACGGCCAAACCAAGAGCCAAAAGCTCTGCAGAGAACACAGAATAGCCTGATGGAAGGCGATGGGCAACCGTTACACCCTTACACACACAAGCACACGCCACGCCAACGTCGGACTTCGACCCATCAGTAAACAGGCGCAGATAACCGGCGTACTGAGAACGTGACTCCGTCCTACTAGGCTTAGTACGCATTTACAGTGAAACTAAATTATGGAATGCAATACTGTTAGCAATACTGTGACTTTTCCGTTTTTCAGATCATGGGCACAATTCTTACATATCTCATTGTGATGGTCCAATTTAATTCACCGACGAATAAAGACGATTTAAGAATGAACACAACAGTGACAAATGCAACCCACTGAAGGAGAGCAACTCACCACTATTCCAATGCAGTCAGTTCCAGTAAAAAGCCACACGCATCAGCTTTCGATCTTTCATTACCTACATTTAACTATGTATTACATTATTACCTAATTTTATTGCAATCGTTTTAATCACTCGACGGAAAAGAATTATGCCGTTACGTGGCAGTTGGACTAAAGTGACAGTTAGTGTAAACCCATCCTCATTGCCTGATGGATATTGAATCCATATCGTTGGGACAAATTTAGTGAGTGTTACTGTGACCAGCAGTGAGTGTATATGATCATGCCAAATCAGCTAGTCTACGTTATTGGTACTGATCTTCGTGTCACTGAAACATTAGTAATGCTCAGAATCATTAATTGTAGAGTCATCTGTTATATGTTATGATGACCATAGCATACAAGCCTCAAAGCCACCTGTGAAATAGTTTTGCAAGCAGGGTAAGTCAACTACGGAACAGACCATTTACCAAGCTCATGATATCTTTAGAGAGGTTAACAGCTAGTTATCATGATTATCCTACCAAGGTTTTCCAATTATCTTTTTAGAGCTGATCTAATGTTATTTCATATTAGCAAAAATTATGTAAAATGATAATAGCAGAATTATATACAACATCTGTTTGCTGTGCCCCCAACATTTAAGACTTGTTAGAGTAATTTTTAACAAAAAATTAAGTACAGCTATCTTACTGAATGGCTTAATTGATTCACAATGTAATAGTCTGTTCTTTAATACGAGTTATTTTTACTTCATCCATTGTTCTTGTCGTCAAATTATTTCATAATTTGTCACTAAAAATGGTGTTATCACATTGTAGTAAGGCTGTACCGAGCATTTTTTTTCTTGCCAAGTCGATACCGAGCCGAGCGCTAAAAAAATGCCTGGTACACCGTCCATAACCGAGACGATCAGTGATGCCGAGCAGAACCGTGCACCTTTATTAATGACAGGGTGCTGCCGGGAGTACCATTTTTTTTCACATTTTCTCACATTCCAACTTTTCTTTTTTATTCACATTTTTCACATACCCGCTTTTCAGTGATACAAAAATCAAAAGTAGATATTTGAGAAAAAAAAAGCAGTTATGTGAAAAAAACATACCTGCTTTTTTTTTTTCACATACCTACTTTTCATTTTTTATCACTATTTCTTCGTTTTCATGTACACACCTGTTCCACAATTCTTTAATACATTTTTTCTTTTCCAGTAACCTGTAATTTCCAGTAACAGTAACCTGTTCTTTTCCAGTACTGTAATATCTCTGTCATTTCACTCATGAGAGCGAAAGCGAATTCAAAGCAATTCTGGCAATAAACCAATTAATTAATATTTTTTCGTGTTCTAACAACAGACATGCCTGCGTAATTTCGGACCCAAAATGAAGACGGATATTTTTTTTACACAACAGTCGTGTTTTTTACATTTTCCCCTTTTATTTTACGACTGGCAAATTTTCACATTTTTCACACTGGTAGCATCCCTGCAAACAGCACTCGCTAAATGCTACTAGATAGAACAATTCTTTCACTAAAACAGCCTGGCGTAGCAGCAACCATAGGCTACTACTAGTTTCGCACACTGTAATTGATGACATATCGTCATATCTGGTATGGCCAATTAAGCCTGCATTAACAACCATTATGAGGTATGTTACTTTTAAGTTAATAAAAGTTTTAACAATATGACCATTAAAAACAATTATTGAATGAGTGCTGTTGACACTAAAACTCTTTTTTTGATGAAGGTAAGTTTCTTAACGTTTTTTCAGGTTTCAGAGATGAGCGAAATATTGTAACAATACTTCCAATGGTACTAAACCAGCAACCATGTGAACGTTTGCCTAAAAAAGAGCCTTCCGCTATAATGCACTGCTGCGGTTACCCAGCTTAAACAGAAAGCGAATGTCCGAAAAAGCATAAAAAAGTAGTTAATCTGCACGAATTACCTGCAAATCTATATAACTAAGATAATAATATTTGTTTGTTTGTGTGTCGCCAGATCACCGAGATTTCCACTACTAATTCTATTCTATTGATGTCCGCAATGGGAAGTCCGCAGTGGGAAACAGAACTGATTTGTCTCCCAGTTCTTATTCTTCGTTTATGCGTTTGTGGTCATTCAAACTGATTTGTGTGAATAAGTAATAATGCTAACTGTGTTTTCAACAAAGATGGACAGTACTGATGACGTCATGTATTTTTTTTTTGGAATCTCGATAATCTTAACTAGGACAGCCCCCACTAATATGGACGGTTTTTAGAGCATTGTTGTGGTTTCCCGTGTGCATGAAAATACAGTGACGCGTAGGGCAATCCCCCCCCCCCCCCATATAACCTGTTTTGCTCTGCAATTCTTCCGAATTTCGGGGGACTTTCGACAATGGAAATACATTTCCCTCAGCTGATGTGTTTGTGACAATCAATTCGTCACAAAAAACATCGTTTTTAAAATCTAAATATTATGGTCATCAAACTACCTGTAAACTCCAGTAAAACTTTCTGAACCTTCAGTTGATATCTAACAATCTGAGATTATTTTGTTCGATGCAAATGGGAAATCAAAACAATGCTCTACAAAACCAGCCATATAAGGGAGGGGCTGCCCTAGTTTAGATAATGTATTGAATTATGTGGTAGTCCTTCAACCTTCGTGATGCACAGGAACCATGCATAGATCATAATCATCGACTAGAATCCGTCAAAATGAAGCTCGCGTGCAAGATCCAGTGGTCATCACGCGCCAAGACTAGACGTGAGCCTTGCTGCTCGGCTCGGTTAAATGGCCTTAATTGCTCGGTATACCGGGATTGCCGATCATGCTCTGCTCGGCGAGAATCGGCTCGGCAGCTCGGTATTGGTACAGCCTTACATTGTAGTATAAAATATGCCTGTATTTAGACAGGTATTGTACTTTGCATTCTTGTTCATTTTACGTGTGTCATTTTGTTTTCTTGTCGTGTTTGTATTTTCTTCATGTCATATGTGTCACACCTTTTCCACCATAAATCAAACCTGTTATCTTGACAAATAATAGCAGCACCGCAAGTCATATCAATAAAGAACTCTTTTTATTCATTCCGTACTCACGCATTTAGCACAGAAGTCGACCCTAAAACCCGGCTGTATGCCATCACTCACTTTCATCACAGACTTTAAAACCGCTTTAATTTTGCTTTCAATCTCTACACTTCAACTTGCAATTTTCACTTTTGTGGAAAAAAAACTCATTTTGTCAGTTTTCATTACTTGGTTAAATAAGCCTGTTAAAACATCCAGACCTGTACACTTAAACCTTTTAACGATTTGACGAATGTAAATAACCTTTCTTCCAACGATTTTTACATTTCGGCCATATATTGACTTTCACTTTAACCATAGCAATATTACATTTAATTGCTCGGGTGAATATGCTCATCTTTTCCAGTAAATTTAAAACTAATATCGATGGCAATAAAATAATTCCAAATAAAGATTAGAACTTTGTACGTAGTACCCAGTAGAAATTGGAAGATAATTTAGCAAATAAAACGCGTTCGGCATAACAATTTTAGCTATACTTCATCAGCAGCCTGGTGGGAAAAGATATCCCATTTGCTTCTTCTCGCAACCCCAACATTCATACGGTACACAGAAAAACCCTCTCACAACGATTTTATTAAAATAATATTGGTTTATGATTATCAAAGCTTTTGTTACACCTCATAATAACAGTGCTGAATTTAATACCCTAGGAATTAAAAAAAAATGGTAAGGGAGTAACGGACCTGGTGCGCCCTACTAGCAGCACCAGGTCCATAAGTCCCTTCGCACTCTTTTTTGCTGAGGATTATAGGGTTGGATGCTTCTTCACGCAAAGATAGCCTCCTCCTCCCCAGAAGGACGAGTTCATTCGTTATCAACAGGTTTAACAGGCGGCACCAGACCATCGCCTTCGCTGGGAAGATGTCAGCACGGACTGAGACTTGTCTAATTTGGTTATAAGAAATCTACCAATGGTTGCCAGAAGTCATAAGTAAAACTTACATGATTGTGGAGAGAAGGTACTTAGATTACTTTTGGACATTACTTAATGGGGTGGGTCAAGGTTTTATCAGGCTTCTTGGTGGCGGATCATCGAAAATTTGTAGGTCATATTTTCGATTTATTCAACGTACCTCCCCCTCCCATCGGCCATACATAATGACCAGTTCCAAGGTAACGACTCGGTAAGTTCAGACTCTGTAAGGGACCTCGCGTGGTATTTTAGTTGCAAAGGAAACTGGATCAAAATACAACAAAAATGGGTACAAAACGTTACCAACCCATTGTTGGTTTGAAGTGTGCATTTCTGTAGGCTGTCCTTTTCAGATTGGAAAAAGTGCACTTGACTGGCGACAACACTAACCCACCCTACAATTGCTAACAATTTTTCAAACAAATGGTAATAAAGTGGAATCTTACAAGAATTTGTACATTTTACCCAAAGTTACATCAATCCTACCTGCCGGATTACACATCTATTCCCTTAACCCTAGAAATAAGGCGTTTTGGCCAAGTTAAGAATGGGCTCCTTACCTATTAGTGACACTGTCTGGAGGAGGCAAGCAAATTTGCCATTTTAATGCGACCCTGTGTACGTGAAATAAAGACGAAATTGTTTCTCACATTCTGTTGCAATGCTCTATCGACAAGGACTATAGACACACACAAAAAAGTGGTGTAACGTAAAAATATATGCATTGAAACCTTATCGTGTTCTTGCAGTTTATGGATTTGATTTTAACACTTTACTTAGGATTTTAAATACCCGAGATGTTTTGCTGATGTTATCAGTATTCTGTCAAACCTTTAACATCAGCACTCTAACTTGTTTTCAATATTTGTATTTGGAATTTTTCGGTTTCATGAATCATGTTTTTTTGCCTCATGGCTTCCGCTGTTACTCCCAACTTCTTCGATACTGACTCGTTCTCCTAAGTGCCGAAACGTGTTCAATGCAATACACTGAATTGAAATTGAAATTGAATTGAAGCCATTCACTTTGAGAAGGCTGATTAGCAGCTGCAAACAAGGATAAGATCACCCCTAGTCAACCTCTCTATGTCGGTCTGTAGTTGATGAATTTTGAGTTATTCGGCATTCTGTAATTTTGCCTATCACATCTAGTATTGGTATTTCGGTTAGCAACATTAGTTTCAATGATTGAGTTATTCTGAAGCCCTTCACCTGTAACTAAAATTATTACTTTTTTTCTTTCCCATGGGTTATCCCTTTCCCATTTAACTATCTAGCCATATTCTTCCCTCTCAGTGTTTGTTATCTACTTTTCCGTTACAAACTTCCTGTACAAACTTGTTTTCTCGAAAAATAAAAAGTGATCAATATTTTGACGACATGAATTCAAAACATGATATTCTGGATGGCTTTTCGTTGCAGCCGATTTCCAACCTTCAAAATAGGTCAATGGTCCAGTGTTTAGAAAATAGGAAAATTTACAACGATTACTACTTCTACCAAATTTTGGGAGAAGATATAATAAAAATATTGGAAATATATATATTTTTATTAGTATACCATTATTTTTAAAGGGTTGGATTTTTATTATATACTACTATTTTTATTACTATTACTATTTTATTACTATTTTATTACTATTTTATTACTACATATCCCAATAGTTTTATTATACCTTTTCCAAAAATTCGATAGAAGTCGTAAACGTTCTAAATTTTCAAATGTTGTAACCGCTGGGCCATTGACGTACTTTGAAGCTTGAAAATCGGCAGCAACGAAAAGCCATCCAGACTACCATGTTTTGAAATCATGTTGTCAAAATATTGATATTTTTCCCCCCTAAAATATTAATCAACAAGAAATTACATTCTTGGTGCTTGTATGTGACACGTAATCGGAAAACATAACACTTAAAAGGTTGTTGCCACCATAATTGCTGTTATAAATAATAATCTCTGAACGCAGCACGACATGACTGCAATTTACCCGGTTCTTCACGGCGATGTAATTGGCCTACGGATCTCCACGTTGCCCTGTCGTGACAGTAAATTGGCTTCTTGATTTCAACGTATAGTTCGACGTATAGCCTTGCAGTGGTTAGTTGCTGGCTTCTTGATTTCCACAGTGGCCTTGTCATGGTATGTAAGTGTCTTTTTGATTTCCACATAGTTGTCCTGTCGTGGTACTTAAAGTTCCGTGTAGTTGCCTTACCGTGGTTATAGATGGTTTTTTGATTTCCATGATTTCCATGTAAGTGCCTTGTTATGGTTATCAGATGATTTCTTGACTTCCACGTAGTTACCTTGTTGTGGCTTTTAAATAGTTTCTTGATTTCCACGTTGTTGCCTTGTTGTGGGTATTGAATGAATTCTTGACTTCCACGTAATTGCCTTTTTGCGGTTATGATATGGTTTCTTGGTTTCAGATGTATGATAAGATCTAGATTGGGTGTTTGTTTAATATCTCTGTAATGTGTGATGTAGTGGTAACCTGGACCACTGCACTGTGACTGAGGTTGGCACTAATTGATGACCTAGCTGTCGACGCGTTATTCCCCCTCACCCCCCCCCCCCCCCCCGTTGCGATACGTCGTTGGCTTCTTGATTTCCACGGAATCATGCGCATTTGTAATAAACTGAAAAAAAATAAACAGTAAATTACCAGTACAATTTAAATAACGGGTAATTTGTTGCCAATTCTTTCCAACGTAAAATTACAGTCCACATGCTTAAAGCGAGTCACCTATGAGGGAACAACTATTGCTAAATCCAGCCCTCATGCTGTTCGTAGCTGAAAATAGAGAGAAATATGATGTAAAAATAAAAATGGCTAATAACTGTTAAATCTGACTAGTAATTGAACCGTAAAAATAGCTGAAAATTTTAAGTGTACGTAGTTAATTTTTGATTTCCACTTATTTGCTTGCCATGGCCAATATAACAACCAATTTAAAAAAAAGCTTTCGCGCAAATTAAGGGTGGTATACTTTAATTAAAATTTGGGAGTAAAAGGGTTGCTTTTATATGTAAAAGATGTATACCATCTCTCCTAGCCAGAATTGTGCGCTGAACCTTTTCACTTCACATTGAACTTTCGTTTTGTTGACGGTTAAGGAATTACAGCCAAAAAGGGGGAAGGGGGTAAATAATACCACCCCCTCTCTCCCCAGAAGGGGATTTTAAACTTGCTATCAGCTGATTTTTTCCAGTTACTCTTCGTGTGCCAGATTTCATTCCAGATTTCATGCTTTTCACAGGAAGTGAATAATTCCATCAATTTGGGCCCCAAGCAGCCCTACTATAATTATGAAGTGTAAATATACATTGAGTGCAATACACGTGTGTGGCCTCTTTGACACCGTTTATTGGCTGAATCATTGAATCAATGAAAAAATGAATAGAACCTTTTGTTGTAGAAAGTTTCATGCTCTACATTTTTGGACTGAGAAATGTTTTTTCGCCTGAGCACCCCTTACCGAGATATATTGAAAAAGCCAATTTCGGGCGCCATGTTTTTAAGATGACAGCGTAAGCTCAACACAGTGAGCTTGGGACTGCCAGTATGATGAACTTGATGACCATACGAACGTCTTTCCAAAAAATCAGCTTATTACGAATTATTCCTAGCATTTGATCTAATTTGACTGACTAAATTTTGCAGTGATTTGTACTGTAAAAAAAAAATGCAAATCTGTTTAGGAGTAGACTCAACAACTGGCCACTGTTTCACACAGGATTGTACTGGTAATGGGGAGTACCACGTATGGTATAATAGTAGAGCCAGTTGCTCAATAATAAGTACCACGACTGTTTCATTATTGATTATTATCAGTGGTAAGCCCGGTGTACGACTCTGCAGTAGAGCCATTGCTAAATAATAAGCACTGCTCACGGTTTCATGCTAAATTACAGTTACGTAAAAATTAAAACTGAATTATAACCGAAAGAATTATACACAATCGGAACTAAAGCGTTTAGGGCAGATTCTCAGCCCAGTTACACTTTTTTGTGTGACATTTGCACGTTGGTTGCCGGACAGATTCAACAGTTGTCAACTTGGCTGGGCCACTGACACGCACACCACCTGGGCTGCTGCTGCTCACGTTGTTCTGGGTCCCCAGGAACTCCTCACAAAGCCTGCGTTGTGGATGGTTCTCTAACTCCTTATACATCAGACATACGCCCATAGAATTCCCTTTTTAAAAGTCCCATGCATACATAGGTTGGTGACGCGATTTGAGTTCCCGCCATCTTAGCTCGTAGACCATACCTGCAACAACTCGGATGTGGCTTCTCTCGCTTCACTCAGATGCATGGGGAACCCTCACGAAATTCACTGTTCGTTCCCTGTGGAAGGGGGGTCAACGACACCACTTCAAAAAATTCTTACAGCACCATTTTGCTTTAAGCCATTGATTAACCTCTTCCACACTGGAAGTACACCAAAGCGGTACTTTTTTTAAAGTTCCAGGTGAACTTCGGTCGTTGATGATATTTGATTTCACACGCTCTTGGCTCGTCACAACCCACCAACCAACAACTGGACCGTGCTTTGCTTGCTTCGCTTGAACCCGCACGAAGCTCGCTTTATCGCTTAATTATTTTGTATTTTTTTTTTGGCGTATACACCATAGTGTGAAAAGGAGTTAAAGTGCACCGTGCTCATTTTTTGGGTTGAGCATTTTTAAATGTTTTATTTCTCTGCAGTACGTATACCACAGCGAATAACAAGGAAAAGTCTGTTTGTATAATAAAAAATAATAATATTCTTTTCAACTTCAACGGTTACTCCAGAATGGAGATTAGGAGAATCTGTTTAAAAAAAAATTCCTAGGATGTGTTTGCATGCGGTCACAATCGACAAGGGCATTACTGTATTTCCGAGCCCAAGAGCACAGTAGGCAGTTGGACTTCGGGACACCCTGCTTCTCCTTTCTCTTTCGTTTTTCTAGGGTTGAAATATCGCATTCATGAAGTTTATACACGTAATTTCGTTTGTGAACAGCTAAGCTATTGTGATGTTTCCAATTAAAAGCAAAATAAAGGTAATTAGGCTCATCTGAAATATAGCCTTTTTCCAGCATGGGCAATAACCTAACACGCTTACCTAATTACTTTGCTTCCAACATTCATTCATTTCAGCCATTTCTCATAAATAAAATTTTAAATTGTGACTAGTATTAAGACGCGCTAGTTGATCCCCCACCACGAATAACGAAGAGATCAACGCACTTTCCTATCCAGATTACGCTTATAGGAGCATGGTAACCATCTGAGGAAAAAAGGCAAATTTGACAAAATATTGTGATATCGGCTGAAGGGGTTTGCTGTCTGACCAAATAAAAATCATGTTTGGAGTATTATGTTTCCCTGTTTAAAATAAAGGTTTTGAATAACATTGTCTAGCCATAGATTCTTTGCTCACTCCACTGGCATCAGTCTATGCTTCATACAGTTTATTCGATGTCATGAGCATCGCAAAACCCATCTAATGCCTATTAGATGCAAGCTACTTTTAGCCAAGTTGTTGCTCACGTTCATTCATATCATTCCTTAGAATGTGCAGTTCGTACAGTATTAGGATATGTTTTACGTTGGAAAGTTTACCATACGTGAAAAACGCTCGCTTTGTTCGCTCAACCCACGCACCCTTACGTCATAAACTGGTGGAGTGAGTTGGCGTTCTGTCTATTTTTATTACTGAATAATTTTATAATTGTACTAGTCATAATCAGCACTCGCCGTTCCTCAGACACGTGAACGATTCATTGTACCTTGAGCTTGATGAATTCTTTCTCTATTTTTGTGCTCAACGAAACGCACACACATCATTTACAAACGATGAATTTGGCTATCTGGTAACAGAATTTACAAGCTTTTGTTTTCACCGTCTCCTTTATTTTCTGTCTAGGTCTATGTAATCGAACAATTCACTGTTACCATGTAAAGTCTGATTCATTCCAAAACATGAGCTATGCGACTTATGAGAATATAATTAAAATATAAAAAACTGTCGTAATTTTCTCTCAATAACTGTAAAACGGATCTTCCGGCTGTGCTTTTTTTTTGAAAACACCAGAAAATTACAAAACGACTGTTACACACTCGCCACGCTATGTGAATGTCTACAACAATGCCATCATTGTACTTCAAAGTCCAAATGTTTTCAATACAGAACAAAATTAAAGCAATGTCTTTCGGGGGGGGGGGATGAGGCTTAATGGCGCGTCGACAGCTTGGTCATTAGCGCTAACCTCAGTGTCTTTCGGTTATAGCTGCGAACGAGTACAGCTGTGTCTGCATCAGTGTGTAACACAACAGCCGGAAACGAAGAATTGTTCCTTTTTCCACTGCTAAATAATTTTGGTCCCTAGGATATCCCGATGTTAAATGAAGACTGCACACACGTAAACCTACTGATCAAACATATTTCCATTGTTTCATGTTTAACACTGATGAAGCCTGTTCAGGTTTCGCATCGTAACAGCGAAAGAATTTGTGAATGGTAACACTGAAGCGCGAACAATAAAAAAAACGTGTGTTGTCTACACAAAATAAAACTTGTTAAAGACTTCCCCCCTACGATTTCCACGCCACGCAATCTTAGATGTCTCCAACCTTGCATAGAAAAATGAATAAACCTTTATTTGGTGCTTATTCCCTTTCCCACGATTTTCATATAGTCGACAGATAGCCGTACATGATTGCATTTATTTATAAACAGAAACATCAATTCATAGTAGAAACTGCGCTTAAAAACAACCTCAAACGCGATACCAGATTCGATACAAGCATGAATAGGCTGGTCCTAAATTGTCGAAGTTGGAGTAAAAAGAACTAAGCTGTGCTTATGCAAATGTTTGTCTAACAACAGCAAAGATCTGAAAGCGAAAATGTATTTATTTACTTGCACTGTGTGGATTATTAAGTTTAGTGCAGTCTATTAAAAATTTCATCACTTTTCAAAAACACCATTTACATGCATTATTTAGACTAAACTAAAAAAAAAAAGAAGCCACAGTTGTGGTTTGCAGTCAATGTTAAAATAATCATAAACACGGTTTTGACAATTGATGTATCCTGTCACATATGAGTTTGGTAAAGGCTTCTTAATTTACACAATCCACTCCAGATGTACGCCCAGAGATATCTTTTTTAAAAGTCGGATCTCGAATTCCCTACGCTCGTAGGCGAAACCTCTCACAACACGGCCGTGTTTTTCTCACCTCATTCGGGTTTCTGGGATCGCTCAGGTGGCTCGCTTTTCGTTTGCAAGCTTCATGAGCGATCTAGACCTGAGCGATCTAGGACTGATTTCGCACAAATAAATTCTAAAATTCTAGGAAAGGGGAAAACAAATCAACCAGCGAACTTCATGCACGAGAAATAACGTAATATAGTAAGTCTCCTTCATGCATTTACGTTTCGTTGGAGTGGCCTGACCGAATTCGAACTGTTAGCCCAATTGGTCCCCAGATTACTGACATAGCGCCTTTATCGTTATGGCTGCTCCTCCACTGGCATAATTTACAGCAATTTGTGTATATTTATTTAACCGCTAAATTCATCTCGAGCCAGCACTCGCGCTGGTACTGGCCACGTGTCTCCGTGGTGTAGAATGGGTACTTCTAGTAATGTTTGGGGTTAGTAGCCTAGATACATTAATTTATCTTCACTACAGTCATCAGAAGAAGCCAAAATTGAGAATAAAAGTTTAATTTCCGTCGGTTGTATTAGATCCCAAAAAAATATTTCAGGTTGCCTAGTTTATTTCATTTACCACAGTTATCAATGTGGTCAATAATAGGCGTGGAATAAAACAAAAACTAAAAAAAACGTTTTAAAATCCCCATTTTGAGAACGGTTGTTTTGGTTAATGGTCCGTGAGTTAACATTATGAGGGCGTCTTTGAGATGAGAACTTCACTCTTCCCAGGGAATCTAGGGAAAAAGGTCCTAGGAAAAAAGGTTTGGGCGGAAAACATCGGGGGAAAACTGATCCAGGAAGAAAGTTCTGCGTAAAAAGGTCCGGGGAAAAAAAGTCCGTAGAGAAAAGGAAAGAAAAAAATGTCCGATGAAAAACAGTACGAAGAAAAATAGCCCGTTGATAAAAGCTCCGAAGTTAAAAGATCCGCAGAAAAAAGATCGGACGAGAAAAGGTTCGAGGAAAAGGATCTAGGAAAAAAACAGCCTTACAAAGGCAGAAGGCGGCAAGTCGCAAAAGTAAAAAAAAAATATTAATCGGATAAAACAAAATCGAGAAAACTAGCTCCTTCATAATTCTGGGCGCTACTGAGGGTAGGCCACCTTTTTTTTTTTCACATTACTACTTTAATTTTTTTTTAAATTTTGCATACAACTACTGTTATTTATATCGCACCATGTACTGTTTCAGAATTCGTCAATAGAAATTTATCTTTACTAGTATTCTTCCTAATTACTCGGTTTTTTTTTTTGCTGTTTCAGAGTGACTTTAAATAATATATACTAATTTGTAATATTTTAAAGTTTGTAATAAAACTAATGTTGCACTCACATAATTATTCTGCTCATTTGTTTATTAATAAGGTACTATGGCAAGATTTAAAAACAAAAAATCAGACATATCTCAAGTTCAAAAATGTATAACAAATATTTGATATATTAGTTTGATTGTTTTCGCTTGAGATTGTGCGCTCTACTTTTTTTTTCAAACTATTGCTCGTATTTTTCACATTCACATTTTTCAAACCGTCAGCGCCCATGATATTTAAAAATAAAGAAAGAAAATTTTCTTGGGCTTTAAGAAAGGCCT
>JAHWFP010087888.1:0-69597 GCA_023313725.1 Lithobius niger | reverse complement strand
GAGGTATACCCTAAAGTATACTTGTGTATACATCTTTTTCATAAGGGATTGTCGACAAAATAGAGCGACGCGATTATTAATCACATAATAAATTAGTGACAATAATAACATAACCGGGGTTCGATTGCGTTCTCCCAATGTTTGTTGTTAGATGGCATTGACGGCTTTCTGACGAGTGGCTTTCCGACTTTTGTTTTTGAGCAGACAAAGCAACCGCGAATATGAATTTGAAATTGAATTTTTGTTTGAAAGTATCACATTTAGAGTTCAGTTGAGAATGAATGCTGGCAGAAAAGTCAGCACGCATTACATCCATCTTGATATTTACTAACGAAGTGACAGATTTTTGCGCTTTAGAAATTACTGAAGATTAAAATCTGGTTTAAATTGATGCAGTGGTTATTTTGCACTGCATTTTGTTATTTTGTTATTTTATAATTTCGTACTGCTTTACAAATTGACACAGTTGTTATTTTGTACTGCATTTGGGCCACTGACCATCCCCCATCTTTCCCCCTCCCACGTTACTCACACCCCCACACTCCCCCATTATGTGGTCTGCGTATTTCATGAAGCTGCCTCGCTGACAGCGTCGCTTTGCACCCCCTTATAGCAGGCGTTGTCTGCAATACAGCTATCATTTGCCCCCTAATAAGCTGCCCTTAGCACCAGGCATTGCCTACAGTACACCTAATTTGGGCCATTTTTATTGGCTGTCCGAGACACCTTGCCATTCATTCCTTAACAGCATGTCTGGCTTATAATGTTTTTAGAAACCATCTCTGGGTGTACTGCTATCAATATGAAATATCTGTTTTAATTGATGCATTGGTTGTTGTGTGATGCGATTATATAGATGGCATTCGAGTGTATTCATAAACGGAGTTACGCTCCAATAAAAGTTAGTACTTTGTCGCATCAATCCCTACCAGTTCCTAACATCATCCAGCTGATCATAAATATAACACCTTTATTACGAAGCAAACCATGCCCTCCCCACATCACCCATTTCTGTAATTTGCTAATAGCTTCTCTAGTAAACAACTTTTACTTGAAAAACTTTTTATTTTAATCAGGAAAAAAAGGCATGTTTAATGTTATCACAGTAGCTTATACCTAATGTTTAGCTGTTGTAGCAGATAGTATTGTATTTGTAAGGAGGGTTCCTGATGTTTGGTTTACATCTTACTTAAATCGGACTGTCCACTGCCGTAGCATTTTCAAAGCAGCAAATAAGTGTGCTGCAATACTGAGACGCTGCATTAGCTATCGGCATGTGCAAACTGTAGTATGGGTGTTCATAATTTCTGTACGTCCATTGCTGAGTTCTGTAGCCCGGTCTGGTCGCCCGACCTTGTAGAGAGCTGGTTTACGTTTGCTGATCCTGAAATCGACCTGCCGACACGACCACCGCTTTTGTCTCTGGATCTCCACAATGATTGTAGCATTCTAGACTGAGAAAACGTGGTCGATTATCATCCCTTGTTTTTAAAAATGTAACCATGTAATGTTTGAAATCGTGCGATCAATCAATCAATTGTAACCCCACATCACGTGCAGGATGAATTTTTGGCTAGTATTTTAGCTTTTAACTTCACGTCCATCCTGACCTCCCAACTAACACATTCCCTCAACAATCGCCATTTTTAGATGTCTTTTTAAGCATCTTTATTAGAATATTCCCCCTTAACCCTAGTCCCAAATGAAACTCAAACGCAGATTTTATCCAACGCTTGCATTGAGAGAATCATGTTCTGTAAGGCTTGCATTTTATCAGATACCAATTTGGACTTTCAGTCGAAACCAAACAAAGCCTAACGTTCTTTCCTCTTATACCCGTTTACGACCCGAACACGCAATTTGAGCGAGCTATTAAATACACCATAATTAATTTGAACCACTTTTTGAGCAACGTTATTCCACCATAGGTTTGTAGAAGCTTTGAACGTTAGGTTTGGGATCAAAATCTCATCCCCATTTTAGCTACCAACATTCTAAAACGCCCGTTCCCATTTCGTCCCCATCAGTCATGTTGTTGTGAACCGCACAAGGTAAACCCCGAAGCCAAGTTACCAACAACCTAATCGTGACATTGTCCACGTAGAATCCGTTCAAAGGAAATTTACCGATACACAGCTATACACAGCTTGAAAAACCAGTCCAGAACGTCACAGGTCCAAAAATCTGGACTAGCTAAAACTGAGTTGATTCTATACTGATCCTGCTGTAACCATTTCCATTTTTCATGGAAGAAATGCCAGTGGCAGCCTCTCAGCCTTTCTCAGTCAAAACCCCCTGTTGTACTATGGGACATCCACTTATGCTTGCAGTCCCATTTTCCTGTTTGAACTGCTGTAAAATTTTGTTTACAGTCAGGGTGGTGAATGCGTGGCATAATCTGCCGGGTGACAGTATAATGGCACTTTCAAAGGGTGTTTATAAAACTAGATTTAGGGCATGTGATATTTCTAAGTTCACGAAAGCATTTTAAATATTATGTTTACATTGTGTGCCCCTGTTTGTGTGTTCTTGCCATTATTTGAATTTCAGTATGCACGTCTACATACGGAAACTAACGTTACTAGCTGGCAATAGCCCTATCATTTTCCTTATCCTCCTGGGTTAAATTCATTTTTTTATTCAAGAAACATTTTCTAGGGAATAGCAGTAACATGGCATCAACACCACAACACCAGCAAACATGCGGTTGTATGATAAATTATGCCTTTGTGTGATTGGTAGGCCTTTCCAAGCCTGTAATGGTTATTCAAGTCTAGCCTTTTCCACGAAATAGTATAAATAGACATTTTCAGTACATTTGCAATGTTGCGCTCAAACGATATCTACACCATTAAAACGAACGTTGTGCGTGTGTGCATGCGTGTACCTCTACTTCCCTTGAACCTACACAGATGATTATAGCGCTAAATCAAAGTTTATTAAATTGCACTTCCGTTAGTCCAATTTTCATCGCCCGAACGCACATGCACACGCAGAAGAAACGAAAAATATGGATAGTTTGTATTAACATTTCGTAACTTGTACAGTGTCGCACCCAAGAATTTTATTTTGGGGAGGGGAAAGGGAGCATTGGAATTCAAAAAGGAGTCCAAGATTTCAGCTAAGGAGTCTAAAGAAGAGGTGTATAACTCATATGGAGCCCTGTGTAACAACTTATTGATATCAATTTCACTGTTTTTCAAATATCTAAAAACACTAATTTCAGACTTTGCAGTTGAAGTAAATGACTTATCTACGCGAAAACAAAACTTGTTAAGGATTACCACCAAGCTTTTCGGCCTTATGAAGTCGTGATCTCAAACGCCAAGCTCTTTCGTCTAATACCACCGAATAATAGTTCGAAGGTTAAATGAAAAACATGAAAATTGCTTACTGCGCAATATTCAATTACTTTATAAACGTTCGAAGACTTAGTCGGTGGATAGCTTGGTGAAAGAGCTTGATCATTGCTATCACGACTTCACACGGCCGAAAAGCTTGGCGGGAATCCTTAACAAGTTTTGTTTTGCGGTAGATATCAAATATTTTTGTTCCAAATTTATGAAATCCATTTTTTTTCTGAGTAATTGTGAGATGGAAACATCAATCTAGTTTTCTGGTCCATTTCCTTTATGACTCTTAACTTGCTCCCCCCCCCACTTGGTATGCCTCTGATCTTGTAGTTTAATTGTTGTTGTTTATAGGTGGATGGCTAAGGCCCATTGACATAGTTTCGAGAAAATGGCTACTATAAGCATCAGAAGATATTACATAAAGTCTTGTTTAATCTTGTAGTTGTCTGCTTGCTGGTGCTAAGGTGTTGAATTTGGAAGCATGCTAAAATTACGTAAATTTTGGGTATACATTAGGATATGCCTATCCTCACTTTGACCCAAAGACACGACTATGCGGGATTTATGTGTTTGTAAAGCACCATCAAGATTGAGTTACCATAAATAAGTTAGATCCTCTTATGCTGGCTTGCAAAAGTTGATTAACCCTTTGCGTCACGACATGCTAGAAAATGGACATTAACGAGATGACCAAAAACTAAGTGCCAACTCGCACTGCAAGCTTAGTGAGGGGGGCCCGGGGGTCCCGTGCAATGCCCAGTGGTCAGCGTCTATCTTCTCCAAACCAAATGATTGCCGGCTCGAATCCCATGACGGACTTAAAAAAAATCATCGCGCATAATTAGTGACACAAAGCGCCTCATTACCAAACGATGTTGGAGTGTTGTAACTTGTACGACACGGAATAAATGCTTGTTTGACCTCATACGCATTGTCTTTTCGTTCGTAGGTGAACGAGACGCCAACATTAGCGTCGAAAATTAAAATACTGTTGTTTTTTCATGTTAGTGTGCGTTCTTGCCGAGTCCGAGGGCAACCGGATGAAATAAATGAATAAATGCCTTTCGTGCTTAACAATGGGGAAATCACGGATTTCAGGGCCTTGGACTCAAACCCAGGACTCGAACCCAACTTTCCTCTGGGTGTAGTATAGGCCTATACCATACACTGTATAGGCCTATGCCATATAGGCCTACCTGGTTCAGGATTTCTGAGACATACTGTATAATATGCAACGTTTATAACATTCCAAGTTCTTTGTAAGAAAATCATAAGTTGGAGATCTTGCTCATATTTTACATTACGTGAACAAGCTATTCCAAATATGGCTCACGCTCAAGAAAAGTAACCCTATCAGTCCCGTGTAAGCTATTAAAAGGACAGAGACAACCAAGAAAGGGTGCCATACGTCGAGCAGTTTCGTTGATGTCATTAACATTATTGCTGTTGCTACGTGTCTACTCTTGATAGGTCTAAACTATTATTTTTTTTAGAACTACCGTGTAAATCGACGTAAATTCCCATGTGTCGACCAAGAGACTTACAAAAACTGCAGAGAAAGATGTATCATTCAAAAGTATCAAAAGGCAGACTTCCCCTGCAGGTAAGCTGGTGATTTTTAAAATTCTAAATCCTGTTGTTAGTACAGTCATTATTAGAATTCTTTGAAAATATTTTCCTCATAACAAAACGTACTGTTCAACGGAAAAATTTCCACTCTTTTACATCACACACACAATGCTTTTTCACTCTTTTGTAAAAAATAAATGTTGAAAAATTTCCCAAGTCACTTGAAATTCTGCGTAAGTAAGGCGCTTTCAGTGCAAAGAAATTCATTATTCGTAAGTTCAACAATGAAAATTGCAACTCACCTGGTTGAAGAATGTTTTTTTTTCCAATTTTGATGGTGGGCAGTGAAGAAAATGTGTGTTTACAGAGACAATAAACACATTAAAAGTTTGGGAAAATCAGTTAATATTTTCAGGTTCCACAACGCGCATCAAGTTACGAAAATAATAAAAAGTTATGTAAAATATTAATAACATCACCATATTAACATGAAATACTTTTCAAATTTTGACAACGTCTAGTGCAGAAAAATTGTGTTTATAGACAAAGTGAACACATTTAAAGGTTTGGGACATATCGGTTAATATCTTCAGGTTCCAAAGTGAGCCTAAGTTTCAATATAACCGTAAAACCTAGTAATTTTCAGTGACACTGGCAATTGCCCCCCCTCCCCAAAAAAAAACGGTTTTTTTTTACTAACTTTGTGATATATTCTTTAATTTCCACCTTAGCTCATTTGCATTTCTTTGCTTCTTGGGCCATTTTCACAACATTGTCCTCCTTTACGTACCCTATTTTCCTCTCTGTCCACCTTTCCTCATTTGTTCCTTTTCATACCATTGTGCTCCCATGCTCTGTTTCCTTTCTTTGCACACTTGCAATTCTTAACTCCATTGTCCTCTTTTGCACCTTTGCCTTTATTTGCTCGTTTGCATCTCTCTGCTAATTTCCAATTTGCTCTTTTGTCCTTCTTTGCCCATCTTCACGTATTTACTCGTATGCCCTATTTTCTTTAATAAAATTTGCTCACTTCCATTTCTTTGCTCATTTGGCTTTTTTATTTGATGCCCACCTTTGTTCATTTGCGTATATCTTTTCTCATTTTCCTTGTTTACTCCTTTGTCCTCTTTTGCTCACTTACCTTTCTTTGCTCTTTTGCGTTTTTTTTCTCTAATATCATATTGCTCATTTTTATTACTTTGTTCATTTCCCCTTTTTTTCGTTAATGACAGACTTTGCTTATTTGCTTTTCTTGTTCATTTTCATATTAACTGTGTTGTCGTCCATTACCCAGTTGCCTTTATTTGCTCATTTACGATTTTCTCTTATGTCCTCTTTTGCTCATTTGCCTTTGTATGGTCATATGTTTCTTTTTACAACGATGTCCTCCTCTGCTCATTCGACCTCTTTCTTTAATGTCCACCTTCCCTTATTTACATTTATATGCCTTTTTACTCCAATTTTCTTTTTGCCTCATTTGCCCTTCTTTCCTTATTCGCCCTTTTTTACTAATGTACACCTATGCTTATTCGCCTTTCTTTGCTCATTTACCTTTTTTACTCCAATCTCCTCCAGTGCTCATTTACTCTTGTTGCTCATTGCCCTTTTTATTTAATATCCACCTTTTCTTATTTACCTTTCTTTGCTCTCTTTCCCTTTTTACACCTTTGTCCTTCTTTGCCTTTCTTTTATTTGCCTTTTTTTTACTCCTTTGTCCTGCTATGTACATTTTCATTTCTTTAAACATTTGCCATTTTTTATTTAATGACCTCCTTTGCTCCTATATCTTTCTTTGCTCATTTGCCTCTTTACACCACCGTCCTCCCTTACTTATTTAGTAGTTTGTCCTTTTTTTACTCCACTGGCCTCCTTTTTCTTTGCTTATTTGCCATTTTTTCTTTAATGGCCTATTTTCAGAATTTGTCTTTCGTTGCTCATTTTCCTGTTATATCCCATTATCCTTCTTTGCTTATTGACTTTCTTTATTTTATTTTATTTTAACCATAAACATAATTTTTCTGTACTAACCATTACAAAAAATACGAATAAAAATTTTTCTTGGCAACTGGCATTATGATGGATGAAATTATAACTTTTTACGGTTATTTTCGAAACTTTAGGTCCGTTTTGGAACCCGAAAATATTAAGAAATTTTCCAAAACTTTTAAATATGTTTGTTAAGTCTACAAACACCACTGTTCTGCACTACCCTTTGTCAATGTTAAAAAAAAAGTTTCATGGCAATGTTGATGAAATATTATATTTTATGGTTATTTTAAAAACTTTAGGTGCAGTTGGAACCTGAGAACATTTTACAAAACTTTTAAATGTGTTCATTGTAGCCTATAAACACAACTTTTCTCACTATCCACGTAAAAATTAAAAATTCATATCAATGTTGATGAAACTATTAGTTTTTATGGTTATTTTTGAAATTTTTGGCGCATTTTTGAACCTAAAAATATTACCTGATTTTCCCAAACTTTTAAATGTTTTCATTGTGTCTGTAAACACTTTTCCACACTACTAAATTTCCTCAACAGTTAACGCTCTGGTAGTTAATTGCGAACTGAAAAAAACGAAATTAATCAGCGTTTTTCCAAGTCTAACTTATCAGTATGAAGTGTTAATTTACCAGCTATTTCCTGGAGTCCATACATGTGATAGCTTTTACGCTTACATCCACCCATTTATGATTAATAACAACAAATTAATCAGTGTTTTTCCAAATCTAACTCACCAATAATCAAGCTGATTTGCTGGCTATTTTCTGTATATATGAGCATGCGACGGCTTTTACGTTGATACCCATTCATGATTAATAACAACAAATTAATCTGTGTCTTTCAAAATATTGCTTGTAAGTAATGAAGCTTATTTACTGGAAATTTCCTGGCGTTATAGGCATTCAATGACTTTACGTTTACACTGATTCGTGATTAATAACAATAAATTAATCATTTTCCCAAATTGAACTTATCATTAATGAAGCCAGCTTACTGGCTATTTCCTGGCGTTATAAACATTTAACAATAATTAACTAGTGTCTTTCGAAATCTAACTTATCGGTAAAGAAGCTTAATTACTGGATATTTTCTGGTGATGTCCATGAGGTTATTTGAGTTAAATTTATTTCGATGTAATACACAAAATCAGTCATGGGAGTGACATATTTGGACACCACAAGAGCAGATGCCCATGTGTCAGTCAGAGGCACACTTAAATGCAAAACAAAATACAGAAAAAAACACTGAGAAAAAAATTACAAAGGTAATAAGGAATAAAATCATGAGTAATCCGTAGAGGATAAGAAAAGCACAACCGTACTTTGCCGAAATAAATCGGGAAAGCAATAAATTTTAGACATGATACAAAAAAAATTAAATTTCCAAATAGTTAACCCCATGTTGCATACGGTTGCCTGCAGGTAACAGCTGACTAAACGTGAAAAAAGTAAGTCCCAACTCGCACTGCAAACTTTGTGAGGGGTGCCCAGGGACCCCGAGCAAAGCGAACAGCAACAGTCTAGTGGTCAGCGTCCTCGTCTCCAAACCCTGCTAATGCTGGTTCGAATCCCCCGACTGACCCAACTATCATACGGTCCTTAAAACAAAAGTATCAGAAAATAATTCAGGCATTTAAGGGTTAACTCACAATATTGAACATATCAGGTCAGTAAGTTCGGTTTTGATCAAGTAACCACTTAAAGAAATGTTTCTTAAACGATGACATCAAATCAGTCAGTACGTTTCATTTCAGTGGGCAATGAATAATAAAACTTTCTACCCAGATAGTAACTGCATTTGTAAAGTCTCTCCTTATCGACTTTAGGTTATTTAACGTACAAACAGGATTCGTTCATAGTATGGTAATCAGTAACCTAGCGAGTTGAGAAGTGAGCACAGCTTTTACGAAAATAAATTAAAGTTCTGTAGACGGACAAATGTCGGATTACATCGGCAGAATATTTAGCCGTTGAAAGATGGGAAAGGAATTGTCCTACAACATGATCCTTGAACATGATCCTTCAATAATTTGATTTTACAGTTTAACTACAGGTTCAACAGCACCGAATTAACAGATGAATAAATAAGTTCATGAAGTAGACCTGTGAGAAGTAAGTCCACATGGCTACACAAACCTTCAGGAAATAGCTTCATTACTGACAAGTTAAATTTGGAAAGACACTGAAAAATTTGTTGTTATTCATCACGTTGGGGTGCAAGTGTACAAGTCGTCACATGTTTATATTGCCTGGAAAAAAGCCAGTAATTCAGTTTCTTTACTGATAAGTTAGATTTAGAAAGACACTGAATAATTTTTTGTTATTAATCATGAATGAGCGTAAACTTAAAAGCCACCACATGCTTATAATGCCAGTAAATAGCCAGTAAATCAGCTTCATTCCCTATAAGTTAGATTAGGACAGAAACTGAAAAATGTAAATCACGAATGTAAATTTAAAAGCCATCACATGTGTGCTGCAAGGTTCCTTTTAGGGCCATTATTCTTTCTTATTTATATTAACGATATTTATGCTTTCTTAAATATACAATGATTATTTTCTAAAATTTACTAATAGTTGCTAAACTTTGAACATAGTTAAAATATTTCCTTATCAGTAGTAGTCACAGGGCGGATTTAACTGGGGGCAGTTGGACCCCACTACCCCCCCCCCCCAGGCCTTCCATGTAAAAGGGTTTTCATGGGCTTCCATTTCCCAGGCATCAGTAGTGCAAAATTGAAAAATAGAACTAATAACAAAGAACAATTACTAATAGTTTCAAGTAGCAAAAAAAATAAGGTTCTCAAAATTTCGGGATGGCATGGGGTATTGTAGGGCTTTGCCCCCCCAAAGCTATTTCCTTAAATCTGCCACTGGTAGTACTCTAGACCTCTGATTATTTCACTCACATGTTTGTCCTCATTGATTATTTTGACAGAAATCCGAATTTTTACAGAACATCAGTTTCTCTTGTGGTATTTAAGTTCAAGCTAGTAGCAAACTTCACAAATGTATCTGCAAAGTATTGTCTAATAACGTTGTTAATTGCCAGTGGTAACGGGATCTGTCTGCTGTTATTTAATTTTGTTTTTTAATGCCTTTTTATGAATCAATCTCAGGTTCTGCATTTAAATCTTTACTTGGCCACCATTACTTCCCTCAATTACCTGTAGGCTATTAATTTTTAAAAGATAATTAGTATTGGTTGCCATATACATTATAATGTGTTTGTTATTAATCATATCAAGTTAGTTGTAGGCTAGTGCTTCATTTTTTTTGGTTACTCAGAATATGAGATAGCTAATATTATGCGGTTGGTGAATTTACAATGAATTTACTCCTACCACTTCTTGTTAAGTGTTTTACGATTTGTTCAAAGAACAAATAATTTGTTCTTTTCCTACAGTTTTTTTTTGCAGTGCTTACCATTAAACAGCGATATAGGTGTCCTTTTCTCTCAATTCCCCCTCCCTTTCTCTCTAGGATGTATGCCAGCACTATGTCTCCAGTGCGTGGCTGTAGTTATTTGAGTCAACAATGACACAGTAGTGAAAAAACTATGATTGGCATTGTGATTATAGTGTGAATTTATTCAAACCAGAAAATAAAGTTGCTATTACAATGGTTACTCTGTAATGTTTTTATTTTTTTTATTTCAGGTTTCCGTTTTCTCCCAAAGAAATTATATTACCAGATTGTGAGGGTTCTAATTCTACACTGAGCATTTTGCGATTAGCGGTGATTGAAACCCAATACACTAATGCTGAATTAGAATGCAACTGTACTAAAATGTGTAACATAACTGTAGTCCATAGTTTTTTAAGTGTTTTTGACAGAAACGTTAGTAAAACTATTTTTACGTATATCATGGAGTCCAACCAAGAAGTCATCATCCAAGAACTCTTTATATATGATGTCATCACTTTGTTGTGTGACATTGGAGGAGTGTTGGGGTTAAACCTTGGGCTTTCACTGCTTGCCATTTTTGCAGTAGGTTGTGAAATGTATAGTTATTGGAAAAATCAACACCCTTTATTCCGATCAAGTGACCCCATCTTCCGTAAGGTTCGAAATATGCACATCCAGTTTAAAAAGAAATACTTCAACACCAAATTGGAAAATAGTTTCACCATAAATAACATTGGCTACTTCTTTCAGCTAGGAGTTGCTTTGATTTGTGTGGTGATATCAGTAGGGTTGAGTTGCTTGCAAATAAAGCATTTCCTCAATGAGCCAACTCAAAACTTGTACATAACAGAAAAGAAACCTCTAGTCATGTACCCAACTTTCACCTTATGTCAGGGATATGAAACTTTGATAAGGCGAAGGCGATTATATGTTCGAAAGATAAACCCAAATATTTCTCCGTGCGATGTGGATATGCTGGACTTGTTAAAGTTAGGAATGTCCGCTGATGCTGTATGGAAAATGACTGCAACAGAAGATCGGCTTGCCATTTTTCTAAAGGTATGCATACTTTTTATTTAACAGGCTTTAAGTTGCTTTACACCAGATGCTACTTTAAAGGCTCATATGCCAAACGGCGACTCAAACTCAAACTCTAGAAAGGACACCATAACTATTTATGCCATTCACCACCAGATTTCTTCGCAACATGTTCCTATAAGGTACTAGTGATGAATGGCACTAAACAGTTATGATGTCATTTCAAGTGAGAGTTCGAGTTTGAATCATATAGTACATGAATAATGATTAAGGGGGGGGGGGGATTGAGGCTTAATGGCGCGTCGACAACGTGGTCATTAGCGCCAATCTCAGTCACAGTGCAGTGGTACGGGTTGCCACTGCAAAACACATTACAGAGATGTTATTCAAACCCCAAATCTAAATCTTGTCATACATCTGTACCTCCTGCAAAAATTGAAAAACACCGGACAGGAGTACAGACTTATCGCCCAACTGACGCGCAATGTCATGCGGAAGATGGAAACGATGACGAACACCATCAAGATGGTGACAATCAACAAGGAAGTGCCGGACCGTAAGTGGCCGTCGACACCAATAACATTCAGGAGGTTCAACCCCCCACAAAAGGAAACAGAATGATTAAGGGCCGTATTACGCATTGTGTAATACGGCCTTTAGATAAACAAAACTAAAGCCTGCCCTTAAATAGATATGTCCTTAGTTTTTGATTTTTTAGTAGTAAAGTGAAGCTTTGCCAGTGTAAGGGTTAACCTATTATAATAATAATACAGTAATATAATATTAACTTTTTATTACGGTACAATAGTTACATTGTATGCTCGAAGCTGTTCATAGACTGTTTGTATGATCTTCAAAAAGAACATTTTGCCGGCCCCCAGTCTGGCCGGCTAAAAATGGTTTCTTTTTGTCTAAAACATACTTAACCTGATAATTTTGCATTACATTCCTCGAATGTGATGTTCCCCTGGAGGTTTCTTTTGCTGTGCAGCCGCCTGCTTGCATATCCCTGCTGCGCATGCGCGCGGCAGTCCTCCCTTATAAAAGCGACAGCGCGCACACTATCAGCGTTCATTTTACTCTCAGGTATGTCAGGCGGTGACTCGAGAGGGAAGGCAGGGCGGGAGTTAGGTTAAGTATGTTTTAGGCAAAAAGAAACCATTTTTAGCCGGCCAAACTGGGGGCCGGCAAAATTTTCTTTCTTTGTTGCCAAAACTTCTTAACCTGATAATTTTGCATTATCAGCAGACCTCGTCACGATTAGGTGGTGGGCACTGAATTGACGAGCACCCCGGAATGCAAGCAGGCTGTCCCCCAAAAAGTTGTTGTAAACATCGCACTTTGATCAGAACAGGTTGTGAACCTCGAAGTTTGGTTACTTGTCCTGTACACTGGTTGGCTTGTTTCCGTCGTGAATGTTTAGTACCATCGTGATTGGCTTGCTTCTGCTTCGTTCTGAGTGCTTAAAGGGGGGATTGACTACTGTACAGGTAGCAACAATAGGTCGTAGCCGGTGTAGTCCATTTACATACACGATCTTTGCATCAGGTTGTGGTTCCGTACGTTAGAATGCGAGTTAGTGAGGAAGAGAAGTTGGTTTCTTTCTTCTCTGCAGTTTTTTTTTTTAAAGGTTGAACAATGGAAGTCCTCGGGTGGTTGTTACACGTCAAGAAGTCAGTTGTTTCAACCTAATCAAGCAGGGTAAGAGTTGTGAAGGTCTTCGTAAACTTTGAACAAAACCCTGTGTTGGTTTAAGTCGGGGTGTTGGGTTTTTCTTTGTTTTGACAGAAATTCCGGACGAAAGTCGTGTTTGATGATGAAAAGGACTTCTGGGTTTTTTGTTAATTGTAGCCAAGCCGGTAGAAAAAGAAGTAAACTTGCACCGACTGGAAGACAGAATGGGTGAGAGGCGTCATTGTTGGTTCTTACGAAACTTGCTTCTGCCCCCTGGTGATGTGTCGGCTACGTCGGTCTGGAGTGGCGGCTCGCTTCTGTTTGCGTTGGCCGGAACGAGAGCGAGGCTGGTCCGTCCGAAAGGGCAGTGGGTTTTTCGGATGAAAGTCGTTGTGACGAGGAGACTGCGAGGGAGCCGACGTCCTGTTCCAGTTGTCCGAGGGAGGACGAGGGTTTGGCTGTTACCCCGGAAGAGTGTGTCCGACTCGTGGATGGGTTGGGTGCGGAGCCGGTGCGTCGTGGAGACGTTCAAGTTGATTGCTGACGAAAGAGTAATGTCCCGGAGGAGCAGTGTGTTGTTGAAAAGGGCTCTCGTAGCTCGGTTGATGGAATGATACGTGGCGAAGCTTGTCTTCTGGAAGAGCTGCCTAATAAGGGACGAAAGATTGCGTATTTCTTCGAGGCTTGCGTCCGAGGATAGTTTCTTGCATAGGCCTTCACCGCAGTGTCGAGAACGTCGGCTTGAGAGGCGGCACGTAGGCTTAGCCGAATGCATTTGTCATTCACGTAAAGGACGAAAGTTGGGATGTCAGCTTTCTTCGGGATTGAGAGAACGGTGCTGAAGTCCATCTTCACTTCGCTGCCTAAGAATTCACATTCCGGGTAGATTGCGAAGTTGTTCGAGTTCGTAGCGCCGTCGCCCAACGGGTGGAAGAAGCTGCTTCCACGGCCTGGTCGGGGTGGTGGTGGTTCCTTGTCGAGGACGAGGGGGTCGCCCTTGCCGAGTAGGGAGCCTTCATTCCGGAGGAGGCAGGTTAGCAGCGTGGTAGATTGCCCTAAAAGGTTGCAGGGTGTGGTGTCCTTGTCTCTGAGGGCGAAACCGAACCAGTTTTCAGCCCGCGGTTGACCACAGGAGCGTCAGCCGACTGCGAGGGCTAGAAGTGGAAGCAGTCGGGAATAGTTTCTTCGACCGTCTTTAAAAGCGTAGCTAGTGGGAAAGTGTGGTCGTCGGCGGCATCGTCCGGGAAGTGGATCTTCTTGCCGGACGAAAGTGGGACAGCAGGCGGCAAGACTTCAGTGGCAGCCGAGGGGACGGCAGAGGGAGAAGCTTGCGGACGAGAGGGAGAAGACGTCTAGCGTTTCTTCTGAGCGTCAGAGGGAGACGTTGAGCCCCGTATGCGAGAGTCACGGCTGGAGGCCGAAATTATCCCGGCTTGTGTGCGGGCATGTCGGGCGGAAGACGTGCAGGAGGGAGGCGGCATGGGATTGTCTTGCATCTCGCGGACCGTTTCCTGGACGATGTTCTGGACTTCGCTGCGGGAGACGCTTCGGTCAATCTGGGAGGAGTTGGACGATATGTCCAAAGGAGAGTTGCGGGCTGGTGAGCGAGAAGCTGCCCTCGCCCACTGGAGGGATTTCTTGGCTTCACGGTAGACGTCTTTCGACCGTAGAAAATCCTCTCGCAGAGCCAACAGGACCATGGGTTCGGCCGGCAGAGTGCGCTGGCTGGGTTGCAAGGGAGACGCTTGCAGGTGGGGCTTCAGTGAAGGAGGCAGCAGGGATTGGTTCAACAGCGGCGAGGTCGAGGGCCGAGATCCAGCGATTGCCGAGGGTGAAAGCAGTTACTTGCGGATGAAGGAGAGCATGAGAGGGAGTGGCGGACGAAGCGGGACCAAGAGACGCCAGGCTCACATAGTCGTCATTCGTAAGTGCGTAGAGTGAGGAACGAAGGTTTGGCAGATCTTCGTCAAGGTTGGAAACGGGCAAGGCGGGTGAAAGACGAGTTGCTTGGAGCGAGGAATGCTGGCTCGGTAGATCATCATCATGGTGCGGGATGGAAACATCAGACCAGGGCGAGTGAAAGACGAAGGAGAGTGAGGAGCGAGGAATGCAGGCCTGGCCGACTTTCAGCATGGTGCAGAGCGGCAACATCTGGGTAAGGTGTACATGGGGCAAAAAGTTCAGACACGGTTGGCCTTCCTTATGAAATCGGTGGACCAAATCCAAGATGGCCAAAGAAGCGGGAGCTTGTGAGATCATCAGCATAGTACGTGTCAGTTATGGCATCAGCGAGGCGGACGAAAGACGGCGAGGGAGCCGGAGGCAGGGGCCATCGATGGACGATCCAGTTCATAACTTCTTTCACGGCAGCATTGCAGAGACGTGGATCTTCCATGTCGTGGTGAGAGGCTTTAGCAACAACCCAGACTTGACGGCGACATCCCGGCTATGGGCAGACCGGAGACGGGCCGAAGAGTTTAGCGTGTAGTGCGGGAGCCACGGCGACGGGATCCAGACGGCAGCACCTGAGCCGGGGGGAATGGCATCAGCGAGGAGGATGAAAGACGACGTGGGAGCCTGAGGCAGGGGCTGTTGATGGACGATCCAGTTCACAACGGCTTCCACGGCTGGTCCAGTGAGACGTGGGGCTTCAAATGTCGAGGTGGGAGAGGCGAGAGGTCGAAGCAACAACTCCGACTGGACAGTGACGTTCTGGTTATGGGCAGACCGGAGACAGGCCGAAGAGCGTGTCGTGCAGAGGCGGGAGCCACAGTAACAGGACCTCAATGGTGGCGTCAGAGCTGAAGGGCGAACAACTTCTGTCTTGGTTCTTCACTCAAAACGTGGGATTTAGCCACGAATGAGACGAGTAGCAGTAACAGCCAATGTTGACTTGATTTTCACTCGAGGCGTGGGGTCAACCACGGTCGCGACAAGCGGCAGAAGGTGTAGACGGCTTCCGTCTTGGTTCTTCACTCAAAACGTGGGTTATAGCCACGAATGAGATGAGCAGCAGTGGACAGCAACTGTTGTCTTGATTTTCGCTCGATACGTGGGGTTAGCCACGGTCGAGACAAGCAGCAAGAGGTGCAAACGGCATCCGTCTTGGTTCATTCAAACGTGGGTTTAGGCCACGAAAGAGACGAGCAGGTGGCTCCAACTTGACTCTTCATCCAAGCATGGGTTTTTAGCCACGAATGAGACGAGCAGCAGAGTAGGACAGCAACTGTTGTCTTGATTTTCACTCGAGACGTGGGGTTAGCCTCGGTCGAGACAACAGCAAGAGGTGAAAACGGCGTCCTGAGAGTTCTAGCCACGAGTGAGACGAGCAGCAGTTGACACCAACTGTCAGGTGACTTGATTTTCACTCGAGACGTGAGGTCAGCCACGCACGAGACAAGCAGCAAGAGGTGTAGACGACTTCGGTCTTGGTTGTTTACACAAAAAAACGTGGGATTAGCCACGAGCGAGATGAGCAGCAGTGGACAGCAATTGATATTCACTCAATGCTTGAGTGAGCCACAGTCGAGACCAGCAGCAGTGTAGTCAGCATACGAGCGAGAGAACGGCAGAAAACTGTTGCTAGGAGACAAGCTGTGGAGAACCGGAACAGTCTTGGCTCCTCACTCGAATGACGTTTTAAGTCTTGACCCAGTTGCTTGAAACTTGATCGAGGTGACATCATGTAACTAAAACTCGGTAGTAACTTTTATCGTTGCAAACAATCGAAACTGAAACGGGAGTCAGACGGTTGCCAGCAACACGTCACATCCAGGAATGTGGTTCGGGATGCGGCTGAAAAAACTTGAGCTCCGTTGAAGCGCGTCGGCGGAAGGGCGGAGGCCGGTAGGGGGAGCGTCATCCGACAGAAAGCTAGGGAAGCTGTCGGCACGGGTGCAGCCAGCCGGAACGGCGATGAGCGTCGGAGACGGTTGGCGTTGACAGCTTGCGTCCGAACTTCGGCAGTGGTTAGCGGCAACTCGGGCGAAGGGAGTCTTGAACCGGAAGAAAGAAATGGCGGGGACCTGATCGACAGCGTCGTGGTCGAGGGTGAGATCCAGCGGTGGCCAAGGGTGAAAGCGGTTGTCTGCGGACAAAGGACTTCGGCAGTCACTAGCGGCAACATGGGAAAAGAGAGTCTTGAACCGGATGAAAGAAACGGCAGGGATCGGACCGACGGCAACATGGTCGAGGGCGGATCCAATAGCGTCATGATCTGCGGACGAAGGAGAGCAAGTGAAGCGAGGGCTTCGGATGCAGCGGCCATCATCGGGTAGAATCAAATTTTTCGGTCGAAGGAGGGGAACTCCGGTACGAGGTGGCATGGAGACACCTCTGGAGGAAAATGAATGCCGATAGTGTGCGCGCTGTCGCTTTTATAAGGGAGGACTGCCGCGCGCATGCGCAGCAGGGATATGCAAGCAGGTGGCTGCACAGCAAAAGAAACCTCCAGGGGAACATCACATTCGAGGAATGTAATGAAAAATTATCAGGTTAAGATGTTTTGGCAACAAAGAAACATCTTATTCATTGTAATTTACTCATCCAACAAGCCATTCCTAGTCATAACGTATAGCTGTATAAACATTTATAACAATATTCAAAGTCTAATCATCTTATTTTTATTCAATCGTTATATAAATTTTCCTTATTCATTGAACACATTGTTTTAGAACAATTTCATCTTTCAAGTGAATAATTCATTAGTTTATCTGACATTTTATTGAAAATGTCTGGTATGTATCATTTTTTATTTCTTTTTCATACACATTGTTCCATCTTAGCAGAATGTTTTTCAGCATGTAATAATACCAATGATAATAATAATAAATAATAATAATAATAATAATAATAATAATAATAATAATAATAATAATAATTTATTGAACTTACTAACGAAACTAGAAGGAGTTTGTATGTGTAGGATACATACTAGCTGGTTGCATAGCAACAAACACTTTTTTACATAATTTATATGCTTCAGTTAATAAATACTCTACATCTTAAAACTATATACAAATTATTTACACTAGCAAAACAAAAGTAAAATGAACTGGTGTACGCGCCGAGCGTCGAGCATCACGCGTACGCGTCGAAATCAATATTATAAATGGGGCCTTACAGTTAAAAGACACAAAAGAAACAGTATTCCGTTTTGTTTCTGTAAGATATTAGTCTAGGACAGTGCCCCATCTCTAGGATAGTTCCCTACAGACAATATCCCTTCCCCTTTTAAGAAACTTTTTACATGGACAATATACTTCTGAAGAATTATCCCTGGACATTTTTCTCCAATAAGAAATTATTACATTTTTTATTTAAAAAAAAGTAAATCATGGTATGTACACGCCTAAGTCGGGGACTTGTCTCGAGCTAGTGGCATGGATGGATGTCACGTCACTTTCCCATCGAAACAGTGACCCTCACAGAGCCGCTTTTATACCGTTTGACTTACTATTTTTTTATTCATTTAGGACTGGAACAACGGGGGTTAGACTCAAGATATCTGACGTATAGTTTGAATAAGTGAAGTCGTAAATTTTATTGGCATGGTTTCCCCATTTGTGGACACTATTCATTGGTTTTACTTACGTCACTAGTGAAAACATACAAAATTAGAATTTCTAACAAGCTTCAGTGTTTGTTTGCAAATAACCTCTTAGCCCCTTTAAATCTTTTAGATTGTTTTTTTATTATTTGTGAACGCGCCTTGGCTATGGGGGGATGGCAAATAAGTGCCTGAAAAAGAATAAGAATAAAAAAAAATTGACGTTGTAGTGTTCTAGTGTTTATAACTATTTATGACACTACGTAGACGACGTTTATAGCCTTACCCTTGTTGCTGTTATCCAGTGTCTTGTTTTCATGAATCATGTAGTAACAATAATAGTTAATAAAAAGACGTGCACATCGTTTCTTGCTGCACATTTCACTTAACTTCCAGCTGGCTCAGTCAGTTCAGTTTTTCCTGCCGTAAGGCAATTTAATTTAGTATATTTCACCTATACAGCAAATGGTGACTCGAGGTTAATAGCTTCGTTTAAGCTAAAAGGCTGGCCTGGTTAGCTATCTTTGGTCCCAGCCACCATGTTTAACGTAAATTAAACTAGGGCGTCATCAGCTACACTGTCGACAGAACACAGCGAAGCGATAATTAATCACACAATGGTGCAGAGCAGGTTACGGTTACGGTTTACGGTGCTGCTGTGGACGGTTAACGATTTGTCAATTGTCCGGAAGTTCCAACACACTGTAACATGTTTA
This sequence comes from Lithobius niger, assembly GCA_023313725.1. Classification (NCBI taxonomy): domain Eukaryota; kingdom Metazoa; phylum Arthropoda; class Chilopoda; order Lithobiomorpha; family Lithobiidae; genus Lithobius; species Lithobius niger. Next base: position 50,286 of record JAHWFP010087888.1, on the reverse strand, counting down.
CAGTTGTCACTATTTATTGTTTGCTAAATTACTTAAGTCACTAGTTTATCACATACCAAAAAAATCCAGTTACATTATCATCCTCAGAAAAATTTGTTGCAAATATATTTCATTCACAAGAAAACAATTCTAATGGACAAGAGGGTCTAGCATTAGTTCCTTTAAAACTACCATGAACAAGGAACATAGATTCAAGTTCAGGTAAAAACTGGTTTAAATGTCCTCCATCTGCCCCAGCAAAGCAACAACACATACTGTTACAAACAACGACAAACTAACCTTGAAGAAACAAAATAACAATACACAGGTTGTTACACACAACTCGATTTTCAATAGCGGCAACAAAGAATAAAATACTTCATTGTTCAACGACAAATAAATATGATGGCAAAGGGAAAGCTTAAACCAATCTACAAGGAAGAAGATAGTATTTGTTCACCTCCCCAACATGAAGGTAACTAGAATACATGGTAAATATTGTATCACATCCCCCTTCGCCACAATACTGGGGAACGGCGAACGTGCTTGTTAACTACCACAAGACATTTACGAACTTCTCCACAAGAGTCAAAAACCCATCATACACAAAAAGCAAAACAAGCGCATTAGTGGGATTTAGTTGTGAGTCACTGGGGGCCCGAGTTTACTCCAGGTATACAGTTTTGTAGGAGTGAGCCCAACGTATCCTTGACAAAGTCTTGCGCTGATTGTATGCCATCGACACTTTGTGAGTATTGGGTTTCTCAATCGCCAACAGTTCCTCAGAAATTCCTCACGGGTTTCGGTTGAGCTCTTTCAGGTGTTCAAGAATTTAACATTCTCAAGGTCACTTTCGGCATTATGATCCTGTTTTCGGTTCATCTCCATCAAAGTCAAAGTGCCCACACAAAGCAAAAGCAATGCTAGTAAGTTAACATAACGTCTGAAGCTCTATTATAATGGCTTGAAATGTATGATCGTGTCTCAAATAGCATCATCCTAAAAATAATTTGTTTCGGTACAACAATGAGACACGAGATGTGACAAATTTTGTGATACGCTAACGCCCCCCCCCCCTCCCGCCACCTCTGTAACATCTTTAACATTATAGGAGACAATAAAAAGCATAGGAAGCCATATATGAGGCATATAAGAGACAATAAAGAGCATTAAACGTGACTTTGAACCTTCAAAAAATGATTCTAACTATACCAGTACAAATGCGGAGATAAACAATTTGGCTCCAAAATTACAGACAGTGCGACAATTCGACCTCATATAAAATATAACTCCTCGAAAATGCGATCCTGCAAAAAAAAAGAAGTCACCAGACTGGGTAAGTAGGTCTATGTAAATAAATGCAAGTAAGTTTATCTCCATGAACTAATATAAAATCGGTTTTCAATTTGTTTTTGCTTTCACATAAGCTTCAGTGCAATCTGAACTGCTTGGGGGGGGGGGGGGGCTCACTTCGTTAGGGAATGATAAACATCCTAAAGCATCACCAATAGGAGAGAGTGAAAAATATCTGAATTTTCTTTTCCTACTTATTTTTGTACATTGTCTAATCTGCAAAAAAATTTAACCATCTTAGTAAATTACGCAGTGTTCCTCGTTTATTCACACAGACAACACATAAAGATTGATTCGAGCTAAAATGAAAACCAGGTTTAGGAAATAACAAAATGTATTCGTTACCACCGAATAAGTCGGAAAATTTTTTTTAGGTTGGAAAGAAAAACGTATTTTCTACCAGGTTTCTATTTCTACCAATGTGTTCCTTACAATTTGGTAGCAGACAATACATTTTTAGTGTTTTTTATTTTAACCTTCAAATACCACTCAGAGTTTGTCATTGGAATGGGAGGAGGGTATTGGAAGTTTGTGGTGAGTAACATCTCTGTAATGTGTGGTGCAGTGGCAACCCGGACCACTGCACTGTGACTGAGGTTGGCGCTAATGACCAAGTTGTCGACGTGCCATTAAGCCTCAATCCCCCCCCAGGGCCGTAGCCAGCACCACCGCACCCCACGCACGTGCGGGGGTTTTCTACAGGTCGAGGAAGGTGAAGCGCGACGAGTCGTTTATAGTGGACTACGATATTAAGTTTTGTTTACAAACTCAAGTTTAGTTCCAGAGAACTACGTAACGTGAAAAGGAGGGGAAGGTTTCAAATGAAATATCATGCTTTCCAATTCCTTTAAAAAATAAAAATATATATATACGTGCTGCAGATTGTTGCCAAAAAAGTATTGATTCCTGCATTAAAACGACTTTTTTTATTAATGTGTTTTTAAGCCCAGTTAGCAACATATTGGGATTCGACTATGTCAACCAAACAAATGCAAAATAACAATAAAACACATTTATTAACTTATATACATAAAAGAAATAAACGAATAAGAACTATATATGCGCAAAAAAAAACGCGTTACTTTTCTTAATGAAAAAAAAAACAGTTCAAAGCGTCCTCCTCAGCCTCATAGTTGAGAAGCAAAGAGACCAAAACTAATTCCTAAGTCTAGGAATTATGCACGACTAAAGTGATATTCGCAACCAAGAGAATGAAATTCATTGAGGAATGGGGTTTTTTGTTTGTGGGAAGGGGGGGGGGGTGCGCTTCATTACGATTCTGGTGCGGGGGTAAAAAAAATCCTGGCTACGGCCCTGGTGAAGTATTTTAGTCCCACATCCTAGATTTGTACTAAAATCTCCCTTCCCCCTTTGGAGGGCCTTCTTTTGTATAGTAGCTCTCCCCCGCCACCCTCCCAGAGAAAAAATCGGGATGAGAACACGTATATGACCAATCATTACATATTCCACTGCACTGTATTAAATCGTAGTAACACGACATCTGCTGAGTTTTTTTTTTTTTTTAAAAAGCGTAAGCAATTGCAAATAATAACACAGGATTAAAACTCAGATCTGTCACAAAACTAACAACAAAATTGATCTTATTTGGACATATAAGATTCTACATGGGTTGATTTCCATTGATCTTTCGTTTTTCGATCTTGCCCCCCCGCAAAATTTGTACCAGGGGCCACAATCTGAAGCTTGCTGTACAATTTTCACGTCTCTACTGTCGTTGATATTTCTTCTCTTTACGGGTTGTTACCATCTGGAATGCACTTGGGGCAGAGACAGTGGATGTCCCAACTGTTTCTGGTTTTTGCAGGCTACTGGCTTTGGAACGAACGAATGTTTTTTCTTAAATGCCCCCTGGCCCCTGTGCATTAAACTCTGCCACCAGCAAATTCCCCAACCCCTGTTTTGGGAACAGTACGAGTGGCTTCCTGCCCTTCCGTCTTCCCTCCACGTATTATGTGGAAACCAGTATATTATAAGACTAAAACACGAACTTTCACTCATTAAATGGGGGTTCTCGCTACTACAAAAATAACGCTTTGAATGGAAAGGAATGCCAGACGGAAAAAAAATCGATGCTGGGAATCAGAAACATGAGAAAAAAATAATTGCTTCTTTCCGAAAGTAATACAAAGTACATCCTTTGTTATTTAGCAGCTTTATTTCTTTGTTGAAAATTGTCAAAAAGCGTGTTCTGCCCACCAACAGTACAGCTGAGGATTGCCATGTAAGCAGAGCAGTGCAGCAAAGCTGAACAATGAATATGTGAAGCTGTTGTAACTTGCCATGAGATTTCTTCCTTTTTACTATCAACGAAGCATATTTGATGGGATAAAGAGTAGCTGAAGTTGTAGCCTATTGTTTCTAAACAAATTTCTTTCTTACTGGATTTTTTTATCTAATGTGATTTCATCGGTATTCGTTCTCAAATGCCTAGCAGCATTGCTTTTCCAACATTATAAATCACCAGCATTTTCCGCCCCACATTTACTAGTAGCGTCATCTGAAACTCCCGTGGCGTAAGTAAGTTTTCCGAAGCGTGAATAATGGAAGTTAAAGACTATAACCGAAGGTAATAGGATCGACGGACCGTATTATTGTCCTATTTGCCTGGCATCATGTAATCATGTCGTGGACATAAAAGGCCGTGGACATTTCACCCAATCCTCTAGCTGGTTCAGTTTAGTATTTTCTGCGATAACGCAATTTAACTTAGTATATTTCATGTGTACCGCAGATGTCTTCCCCCCATTAAAATATTTGAATTGCTGAATTGCATGCAGAAGCTATTCGAGCAATTTTTTAAATGGAGAGGGGAAATTGTCTGGTGGTAAATTGTTTCCCTGGTAAATACGTTCAGGAGAATATTATCTGGGGTACTTGTAGTGAGAGGACTGTCCTAGGGAGAATTCTCCTCATGCCAAGATAAAACCTTTTCAAATCTTCGAACTATTTTTTTGGTTTCCACTTTCTTTGTTCAGGTAGAAAATGGTCATCAAACCACCGTATCTTACGATATGCCTGAAGGTAGATGTCTTCAGATAAATTCTCCAGGTAAGTGTTTAGCTCTAAATAAAGTTAAAATCTTTATAATTTTGCATTTTAATGCTAGTTTTGCGCCTCACTTATTCCGACATCTACAATTTTTAGGTCGTCTCTTTGCAATGATAATAAAGGGCATCATTTACACCAGATGACATCACTAAGGTTACTCTTTTAAAAATGATTTTGATTGGATGACCGTGACTGTCATAAATACTTTTATGAACATATGTTTCTTAGTTTGGAAGTTACTAACCCACTAATGGATGTATGCCGGCCATTTTCAAACATCCTTCTATGAATTTGTAAACCTAAATCAGGATAACGTAAAGATTTTCACAGCAACGAAGAGTGAATGACAGTATTAAAAGGACAGTATCTTTGGTTTGCATGTCATGATATACGGATTTGTTTAATCCTTGGCTTTAATGCCAAGATGTCAGGAGTTTTTAATCCTCTGTTTTCATGTCAAGATATAAATAAATAATTTTCCTTAGTATTCATGTCAAGATGTAAGAAATATTTTGGTTTTTGTGTGATGATGTAAGGAATTTTTAAATCCGTGGTTTTCATGTCACGATAACCCTCAAGATATTAGGAATTTTTTAATACTTGATCTTTATGTCACTATGTAGGGAATTTATTATTATTTGGTTTTTCAAGTAAAAATGTGAGGAATTTTTTTTACTATTGGGTGAGGTCAAGAGGTAATCAATTTTTTACCCTTGGTTTCATGTCAACCTGTAAGAACTGTTTTAATCCTTGGTTTTCATGTGGATATATAAGGAGTTTTTAATCCTTGGTTTTTATGCCAAGATATAAGTTACAGTATTTTTTAATCCTTGGGTTTCATATCAAGACTGCAGAGTCAGCCAACTTCCTCAAATCCTAGATGATGGTCCTTGCAATCTGGAAAAAATCATAAAATTCTTTAAAACGGTAAGGCTCTATAGCCAACTTTAGTGAGATTTTGATGGTGTTTATGCTAGTTAAATAAATGCAAGCCAAAGCTTCATTTTGCCTGATGTTTATTCTCTGTGACTCTTTAGCCACATCTTCGGCGACTTTTTTGTGGTTCTTCAGCGTCATCCTCTGCACTGTTTTTTGTGGTTTTTCAGCCTCACCGTTTACCGTCTGTTTAATTTTTATGCGGCCATTAGATGCATATGCATCTCATTTTCACAATCCTTGATTTTCATGCCAAGAAGTAAAGAATATTTTACAGCCGTTTTGGGAGAGGTTGCAATTTAAATGATATGCTCTGACAGGACATGTGGCCGCCATGATTTTAATCCACAAGATTATTAAATTTTTAATCTTTGGCTTTAATGTCAAGCTATATAAGGATTTTTTAATACTTGGTTGTTAGGACATGAGAGCTGAGTGAGCCAAAATACTGAAATCCAGCTTGATGGTCTTGGCAGTCTTGAGACAGGCATCAAATTCATAAAAGATGTAAGGCTATAGCCTACTTTAACGAGATTTTGGTGTTTTTTTTTGGTTAGTAAAATAAATGGTAGCCAAAACCTCATTTTATCTGGCATTTATTCTGGTTAGTTCTTCAGCCACATCTTCTGCGATGTTTTTCTGTGGCTCTTCAACCACATCTTCTGCATTCTTTTCTCTGGCTTTTCAGCCTTTATCTTCTGTTTCATTTTACTCTGTCTCTTTAGCCGCATATGCTTCACGTTTCTCACCTCTTTTGCTCCCCTCTACATGTGTTCTACTGGCAATTTGTTGTAGCTCTGCAGCTGTGTACCATATTGTTGCATAATAAGGCATTCATTGTCTAAGTATGGGCGCAAATAACAAAAGAATTGCCATGCCCTTTCCATCGTAGCCTTCTTTCTTTCCTTACTGTTCATTGGTGTATCAATGGGATGAAACTGCTGATTCGATTTTTTTATTTCAATATATGGGCTACGATCGAGTTAATCTCATGTTCTGTCAAACGCATGAATGTACTGAAGCAGAATTCGTTACTCCGTCTTACTACGAACTTTGTTGTACTCTTGCTAAAATTTATCAACCGAATCGAAATTTCACACAAATGGGGCAAATATCGATTAATTAAAAGGCTTAAGAACGCCTTTAATTATGAAGGTTCCTGCTGGTTTATAGGTGCTCTAAACGCTATCTTTTGGTTGTGAGCCAGAAACTATTTTAAGCTGAACCAGGTTGAAGTGCGTGTTCATAAGTTAGCGACAAGCTAGGATGCAATAGACACCTAGTTGTAGCAGCTTCGCAGGTTCCAGTTAATTTACGTTTATAGATTTAAAGTCGATTTACTATTAGGCAATAGAAATTCACATACTTGGTATTACTTAAGTGTACAAATGCCTAATTGTCTACTTTCGCTCTTGTTGTAGATGGTGTTAGTGGTCCATCCACCACAAAATATTCAGCGTGTCAGTTTAAGAAGGAACCTGCGAGTCAGCTAGGTTTTGGTAATCATGACTGAGCAGTGGTAGAGATCAGTCTATTTGCCTAAATACATCCGTTGACTGGAATGGGACCCTGGCAAAATCCCTGCCAGCCATTCCTGCCAGTGCAACATGCAGTCTTGTGACATGCATAATACCATTAATTTAAGCATTCTTCTCTACTTGAATTCATTCATGACTCTCCTGAACTCGGCACCTTTATGCTTTGAACTCCATGTGATGCTGTAGCTTGTATTGTTATGATACTGTTGATTGGCTTCTGTCTTTACTTTCAACAATACGTAAAGATTGTTGTTAGTTCAGTAACGTCATTACTACGAGGAAGTGGTTTTGCGAATAAAACTTCTAGATGATACATTATTCTAGACTAAAAGGGTTGCAGAACCTTCTAGAGGTAGAAGCTTTACAAAACCTATCTTTCTAGACCATCAACCCTGAATATAAGAAGGGCATAATACCATTAATTTAAGCATTCTTCTCTACTTGAATTCATTCATGACTCTCCTGAACTCGGCACCTTTATGCTTTGAACTCCATGTGATGCTGTAGCTTGTATTGTTATGATACTGTTGATTGGCTTCTGTCTTTACTTTCAACAATACGTAAAGATTGTTGTTAGTTCAGTAACGTCATTACTATGAGGAAGTGGTTTTGCGAATAAAACTTCTAGATGATACATTATTCTAGACTAAAAGGGTTGCAGAACCTTCTAGAGGTAGAAGCTTTACAAAACCTATCTTTCTAGACCATCAACCCTGAATATAAGAACCATCAACCCTTAATTCGTTGCTGCTCCATTGTCTAGAAGCTTGGTCCAAACCAGCAAGTTTTGTTCAGCTATTATGCTTCCCCACCACAGTTGTTGTTAGAGCAGTCCAGAACCACTATTCACCCACATGGCATTGCATAAACCTGAGCTATTTTCATCAGCCTGAGTCTGTATTCTCTTCTAGCATAGATGCGTGTCACCAGGACAGTGTGAGAGAATACCAGCCTCCCTCAGTGCCTGTGGGATTCAGTGTACCCTAACCAGTTCTTGAAATTATCTAGACCTTCTGCAAATAAGCGGAGGTTTCCCAGTTGTAATAAACGTCTGTAATAGATCTGGTTCATCAATTCGAGCATTTATTTGCTTCACTTGACATCAGATTTAAACAAATTTATTAAGAAACCAGTTTTGTTTTCATTATAGCATCTTTGAACTGACAAACATAACCAAGTACGATACACGTGATAATAACAATCCCCAAACTTGGAAACTTTAAAAATATTGCAGCAGCCAAATCCCAGCTCAAATCCGTAATATAAATCCGCAATCTAAGATATAATGTTACATATAGGAATGTCAAAATTTAATACAAAGAACTTATTCTACAGAACTATGTATTTGCAGAACCTGTTAGCATTGCTGAAGCAACATACAACATGATTACGGTTAGCTATGCAGAAACTAGCTGTGATGACGATTTCATTAATGTGAGTACCGTGACGCATTATATTTTTATTGTTTACTGAAACGTTTTTGTCTATTTATATTTAGTAAATGATGGAGGGTTTCTGCTTTGAGAGGAAGAAGAGTTCCATCATGTAAATTTTTCCTTGCCTATTTAGTCTTCAATCCTTCACTAATTTGGTGCTTCTATGCATCTTGGTTGGTGCTTCTATGTATAATACAATCACCATCATTAAATTTCTATACTATGCTAATCCCAACTACACTGGATTTAGTCTTAAGTTGGACCCAGACGTGACGTCACGTTTATTGACGAGAATACCTTTTCAGAGCCTGGTGATCTGAAGCCATCCTGGGTATAGCTATAGTCGCCTCTCTATTTTGGATTGGTAACATATTGTGTCTGGCAAACAGGGAAATACCAATACCCATAAAAGCAACATTCTCATCATCCCCAAGCTTCACGGAGACATCGTCATTTCAATATAGGGGGGGGGGATTTCAGTATGTGCACTGAAATATGTATTTCAATAAACAGTCCTCTAAGGTAATTATTGGACGGTTTACTTTTTTGTGAGGCAACAGGAGACATAGCATGATAGCTGCCACTTTGCCCAGGTCATTTTATAGGCTGATTCTGCCCAAAACCCTGTTTTGTCCCACCAGTTTGTTTCATCCAGTTCGTATGCCACTTTGCAAATCTGTGTATTTAAAACTAAAAATCGGAAATCATTGCTGCTTCTTATTTTTCTAGTTCTTTTGCTGCCTTTACTTCTTTTTAATAACTTACACATTCATGTAAAAATACCTTTTGTTTGTTGTGGAGCGACCTTTGCATGGCATACCAAGGCTACTCCACAAGTTGGGGATGGACAGCGCTGGCAGTAACCGGTATTGATAGGCCACCTGCGGACTACTGCGACCTTTGTTGAATTTGGGTAGCTGAGGAACGAAGAAAATCCAACGTGGTACAAGATCACTCTTGCATTTGTATAACTGATAGCACATGATTACAAGAATTGACAGCAATTAATGGTTTTAGTTCCAAATCAACAGCTCAAACGCTATTTTACCTCGATACAAACAAAGTCAATTGATTTTCAAAGAACGTGTTGGATTCTACCTGACATTTGCTAAACTAGTAGAAGCATGACTTTTGCATTTTGACTAAAGTAGACGTCTGGAGGAAAACAGCAATGTTTCTGAACCTAGTTTTTAGACCTATTTCAAACTGTTAAGCTAATGCGGACGCAAGTGCCTTCAAAGGTGGTGGCCAATGGCCTTACACTATATTTCATTGCATTAATTGAGTTTACACAGCCATAAAAATATCAACTTACTGTAGCCAAACGGTCTCCTCCATCGAAGTGTCCAAACAAGACTGCTTTTCTACCTCCCAGCTATAATCTGCTCAGTCTGCGGTACACGATCAACAATTTCCGGCAGACTCCAGCATAAGCATCCCACTACCTCACGGTTGCACAGGAAGACCATGAGAAATGGCTCATGTTTCCTTTTATACACACATGCCGACAACTAAATGGCTACTGCACCTTAGCATGGATGTAAACGATGACAGAGCTTTCAGCCATTCACTCAACACGTTACTTACAGTGAATCATGCAACTTATCTCATTCAGTTGTTTCTCAACGTATCTCACCCTGTGTTCTTTATGTCACGAGCTCTCCCACAGGTCCACTGTTCCCGTCTCCAAGAGTGGTCGAACATTTCACGCCTTAAGGACGACAGCATGCCCACAATTTCCAGAATGCTGATTCCTTATTTTTATTCGAAATTCATAAGCACTGTGTAATTTAAAACTAAGAACTCAGTCATGTTCTCTGTAGCGTTGACATTAAGGAACAGTTTTCATTATGTACACAAAAGTAGTAATAAAGTATTATGTACCATGATATAGCGGCGAAACAGAAAAATGTATCAAAGCACAATGTAATGACCAACTTCCTGTAAATGGTTGACTTCCGTTCTAGAATGTCAGTTTCAGATTCGGTTCCACATGTTACAGAGAGAGGAAAATAGCCTCCATAATATGACCGGGAAAAATTTCAGTTACATAGTAACTTTAAGCCAGCCATGGTTATTGGTTGGAGTGAAGCGAGGCCGAAGGCCGAGCGTAGCTCCTCTATGAAGACACTCTAATGTAATCTTAGACCGTGCATCACGTGAAAACTACACGGACTAGCCAAACCACACTATGTATGCAGTACCGTGGGAGTCTGGACAAGGTCTATGAAAAGAATCAGACACGGGGTTGAGGAACCATCAGGGTGACAAAATGGACCAATAGCAAGAGCCAAAATCTAAACAACAACGAGATGCGAAGCCATTCCTAATTGTTAAAGGCATCAGATTGTTAAAGCATTGATTGTTGATGTTAAACAGGTGGCGTTATGTTACGGCTCTCAATTAAAATCAAATCAAATCAGCGGCCTCACATGTGTTTATTAACTGTAAGCAACTAAAATTATATTTTATAAGGCTGGGTTGATCGTGATTACAGATTAAGAGTGCATCACCTAATTCTTTACCGACATTTGCAATATCGCTAGAAAACGGGATCGGTATATAAAATCCAGATAGATCGGTAATAAACCAAATTGAAGATATTTTTACTTTTCTTCGACCGATTTTGACGTTTCCTTTTTGTCGACAGTGGAACTGTTGACGCCCTAGTATGTCTATAGATCCCGAACTTCCTAAAACCATTTATTTTTAATCATGTAATCTGGATGCAACCACAGGTTTAGAAGTGAATCCTGCAATAGGCTGCAATGGCGATGCCCTTTAAATACGGGCCTCAAAGATAATTTTTATGTGAATAGATTTATATAATTTATAAAACGTTTGTATTATACTTGCAGACGACACCAAAAATGTTCGAATCCCATCAACACAACCCCTTAATTAACCCCCAATATTCTCATTGATCTATCGGTAGTGATGACTGACACTCTTTAATATCCCCTCATTTAATAATGATCTTCAATTCCATCCACTCATCACTGCAGTATTTGTTTTTATTAGGACAAATATTAAAAATGTACACGTACAAGTTAAATTAGTTATCACTGCACTTTACTAACAACATCATCTAGCAGCCCGAAATGTACTGAAATTGGTAAATCTGAAATTCTTTCTTTTATAGTATAAAATGCTGTTTGCATCAGATTTAATTGTTCTTTTCGTATTTAAAATAGTAAAAAAAAAGGCCTGATATAATAATAAACAAGTGTATATAACCGTATTTGCCCTTATATGAATTAACGTTAAAGTGTATTTGTAAATTATGACTTTGAGATTTTATTGTACTTATACGTTTTTCAAATTTTTCTAAATATTCGTGAATTAAATGGTGGCATTATAATTGTGGCAAATATTTATTTAGAATTCGTTTGCATTATTCTTTATTTTACTATGTTTCCGTGTTGGTTTGAAATAGCACATAAAATTTGTATTTTCAGTTGTACGTAAGCAAACCAGGTGACTACGTAAGCCCCTCCGAATATCGTCGCATCGCCCTCAACAAAGGTGGACAAGTGGCAATTATTTTCTTGCGAGAAAGGGTAATACATTTTTTTGTAGAATTTAAGTTAAATGAGATGAACACACTATAACTGTTCACATTACCAACATGCAAAGCTGAAAACAAAATATCTTGGGCTTACTTCCGCTTTAAACTGAACTTGAAAAAAATAATTAATTCATAAATTGACTCATGAAATTAAATAATTTCATTTAAGTAAACATGTACAACATGACCTTCCATTAAACTTGAACTCATCACTTACTTGCATTTATTATAAAATTCCGCATGTGTGAAACGATTATGTATTAAACGATTATTTAATAGACTACAGAGACTTAATAGCATATTATTCGAATCAAGTAGTCTGTATTATAGACTGTCCTTGTGAGGATACATAATACACTAATCTGAGAAAGAAAGAAAAGACAACTTCCCCGACTGGGACTCGACCCAGGACTTCCCGCTTACTAGCCGAGCGCCTGGCTAGTAAACGCCCGGCTAGTAAACGACAAGTCCTGGGTTTGAGTCCAGGTCGGGGCAGTTGTCTCTTCTTTCTTTCTCAGATTAATGTATTATGTATCCTCACAAGGCCAGTCTTTAATGCAGACTGCTTGATTCGTTTACCCTTTACCTTGTGATTTCTTCTTTATTTAGCATATTATTCATTTATCATGAAACTCATCAATTGCAGAATTAGGCTGGGTTAAAACATAAATGTTACAACAATTATTGATAGAGAAATGAATTGGGCTTGCATGCAGAAATATATACATTTTCCATTCACAAAACGTTTGGTATTGCTATATCTAAAGTAAAGTGACACATACTTGAAATGCATTATAGTTTTCGTTTATTCAGCAGTGTTGTAACATCAACAAGTGTACCAGAAGCCTTTCAGTTGCTGGATTCGTATCGGAATTCACTTAGTTTGGCAATGGTGTCTCTGATCGCGAGTCTGTTTCTGCTTGCTTTGCTCGGGGTACTTCTGAACGCTCGCGGCGCAACAAGGGCTTACTTTTTTGCCCTTGTTCCTTTATTTGGGACTTCGTGGCGCAAAGGATTATGCTGGGCCAAATAACATCGTATTAGATGATGTTGAAAAAATGAGCATTGATGGCATCGATTCTTTTTGTTTCTTTTGAAGAGCCCATGTTAATTGGATGCAATCGCACAAATATTTAAAATTGGATGTTTTTTTTTGAGAAATACACTGTGTCTCAAAAGTCACTTGCCAGAATGGGGATTAGCACAGATGTTCAAAGTATCATCCGTTTACAGCAATACAGTGTCCAATTCGGCTTCCAAGCTGCAAGTCTCTGTGGAGTTGTTCCACGGATTGTTTGCACAATTATGTTCGTTAAGTCATAAATTTGACACCGCTTGATGGGATGGTTATCCAATATCAGTGAAACCCATTTGCTGCATCTCTACAGCCTCGATGGTGGTTGCCACACAGCAACACAAGCTCAACATGTCTCTCTCCTGTTAACTGGTCGTGCTTGAGCATCTGACACACTGTACATTGGTGTATTTAAAACCTCATGAAGTGTAATTGAATCACTGGTAATTTCGCCAAATTCACCATATTCTTGGTCAAATGCGAACCGATAGTATGGAGTTACACCCATACTATAGGATAGGCATGACACAGTGTAGGGATTATCCTTGTAAGATTAACGGGTATTATACAATCCTTAAGTTGGCCACTGCGTAGGCCGAGATCCTGTACTCACATACTGACCACTCGACAGTATGAGGATGGCCTGTGTATGTGCCAACAGTTTGTGAGCTACTTTGGTAGCATATGTCATAGGCTGCACTTAATGGCCACACTGGTAAATTTTGCTGCTCATCAAGAGAAAACAGCTTTATAGGATTGCTCTATGTTAGGGACTGTTACTTAAGATACTTTGGCTGAAACTGTTTTACTACATTTAATACGTCCATTTTAAAAAAATGGAATATTACCATTTTGAGTTTTTCCACTATGAGTTGCAGTATAACCGTTTTAGGAAACAAGCATAGAAGAGTCGACAGTTAGGTACGATTATAGCCCTATCCTAAGCCCCTTTGTAATTCATACCGTACTACGAGATTGACAATCTTCAGGAATACAATCGTAGCTACCCTATGTTGGAAGACTCCACACGTTTTACCACTGCAACTCCAGAGAAAGAGCAATTCTACGCAGCAACATGCAGTGCATCTGTTAGGAATCGTAGCTACCCCACAAGTAGTGGATTTCAATCATTTTTATTTTTATTTTTCCGAGTATAGAGGGACAAAAGACAGAAAAGTCATGGCACAGTGTTGTGGCCCACATCATTATTTTGTGAAGGCAAACCAAGCAGTGCTACATAAAATACAAACAACGTTTCAGGTTAGCAATAAAATTAAAGCTTGGCAAAAGCCACTAAGTCATCCTACATTAAAAGCATAAAACAGTCATTATTTGGCACTAAGTGATTATATACATGTGGTTTATGTGTATGGATGACAAGTTTTTCTAGATTGATGCGTGCCCTGGTGTATTTTTCTCGAAACAAGATTTGGACCTTGTCCAAGTCGGTGGTGGGGCCTGTTGCGTATTTGTCTGGCGACTTGCCTGTTGAAAGGCATTGTTGCACTAAAGAATTTGATTCGACTTTTAATTTGAAGTCTGATTTATGGGACGCTGGCGAGGGCACTTCCCCATTATTATAAAGGCATACCGACCCTGACAGGACTCGATAACTTCAAGCCCTAGTGTACTCTATTTACATGTCTCGCACAAGAGAAACAATGGCTACACCTTATATTAGAGCAAGACCCACCTGTAGCTGCAAATGCAACCTCAGGGAAGGTAGCGGCTTTGAACCAACTAAACGCCAAGTGCAGGATAGCCCATCTTTGAACAATGTTATCCTCACTTGCCATACTCTTCCACACAGTAACTAGAGTGCGACTCATCTGGGAGAGAATCATATAAGATTTTGCCCGGATAGATCCCTTCCACCGATGCATCGCCTCAAAGATCTGACGTCACTTCAAATGAAGGCCAGTGAAGACGTGAATGGTTACATCTGATAGTCCCGAGCTATTATGGATGAAGTCATTGCAACAGGTTACCCCTTAGCAGAAAACGAAGCCTGTGTACGGATTATTTGGGGAATACACTATCCTAGCCTCACGCTCAACAGGGAGTCCCTACTTAGATCTGACAGAGGACTTACAATAAGTTTAATTCTGAGAGAACTCCTCGCCAGGCTCACCTACCCTATCTATGAATTCGTGACTCAATCCACCGATCCTATAGACCTACACCACTCCTTAGCTAATTTAACTCGCTCAACTTCAAATAGAGATCACGGGACCAAGGTAAATACTGCAACGAGGTAAAGATATCGTTCACCTCCTGAAGATTCAACCACTTCATATTTTCAACAGTTCCGTACATTTGACTCTACAAAACAGCCTAGAAAAGCTGTTTTCTCGTCAAGCTAATCTCGTCTGTTTTCTCGTCTGTGTAATCTCACCCTTACCCATACTCGACTGTATAACTTAGAGAAGGCAGACCAAGCCAAGCTACAACGATATCACAACAACGTAACCAGTGATGGCCGCAGTTCTGCATAAATTGTAAAAGCATTTCCCACACCTTTAGGACCTGTGATCGAATCCGAGCGGAGGATTACCTTAAAGGACCGCGTTGTCGACTTTCTTACGAATTTGGACATTTTGCAAACACGTGCGTTAACAATGTCACTCCTGTGCTATGCGTGAGTCCGCCTAGAGAAATTACTGGGTCAAACGCCACCCCAGAGTGAAGCCTCTCATCCCTACTTTAGGACGTGCATGGCCCGATGTAGGGATTATCCTTGTAAGGTTAATGAGAATAGTGCAATCCTTACAGTTGGCCACTGTGTAGACCTAGATCTTGTATTCGCGTGGTGACCGTTCGACAGTATTAGCTGACGTACGTACAAACAACATGTGCTGTACTGTTGAACATCTGCCATACTGTTGTGTTTAAGGAAAACCTTATTCATGTTCATTTCATTAAATATTTATGTTTAAATGTTGATATTTTGAATTTCGAGAATTTGGGTTCCAGATTTTGGGTTGTTATTAGCACTTAAGTAAACACAGTAAATTAGTAACCGGTCATATGCAGAAAAAATTAGAAGTAAGAAATTTTTTTGGCAGAAAGTAGCCAAAAATAAGGCATTCTGAACAACAATTTTTAATTTTTAAAAATATACATATAAATAAGCGATATAGCAATTTATAGCTTGCCGTGACATTTTCTCTGCCAGTTTGTTGTCAGTTGAACTAAAACTTAAAACTTTTAGTGAAAATTTGGTGTACTACCCCATAGTCAGGAAGCAGTTGTGAAAAAAAAACATACACATTTTGCCAACCTTGATTTTTCATTTGGAAGTTGCTGTTTACATCCCATAGAATGGTTTTCCACATGTTGCTACCTCGGCAATACCCATTTAATGTATTAGGCATTAAAGATGGCAGCCAAAATGGTACCCAATTTTGAAATTTAGCCGATTATGCAAGACCCATTAGTGCTACACAAAAACGGTTGAGATAAAAGTTGTCTGCAATAATGTAATCTACAACGTCTTCCCCATACATTTTATTCATATCTTTTATGGTTTTCGAGAAAAAATGGATTTTAGGCCATTTTAGGCCATTTTTTTGGCTAATTTAATGCTAAGAGACATTTCAATTTGTTAACTTAGAACTTTCAACTGCTTCTGCGTCATTTCTAATTCAGGTTGATGGCTTCAATTAGACTCATTCGAAGGGTGGGAGTGTCTTCTTTGCAACAAGGGCACTTGAAAGTGTCTACGACTGTTAGGAACCGAGCTACGCCCGATTTACTAGGGGCTGGTATTACAGTCACAGTTGGATTTTTCGCTCATTTTTAACTTTCAAATTCTATTGTGACATGTTTAATATAGGTAGATGACTCTAATTAGAATCATTCGAAAGGATGGATTGTTTTCGTTGCAACAAGGGTCGTTGATGTCTATAGCTGTAGGAACTGAGCTACGCCCATTTTACTAGAGGCTGATATTACAGTCACCGTTGGATTTTTCGCTTGTTTTCAACTTTCAACTTCAATTGTAACGTGTATAATTTACGCAGATGACTTCAATTAGATTCACTCGAAAGGTGGAACTGTCTTTTTTGCAGCGAGGGTAGTTGAACGGGTCTACGCCTGTTAGGAATTGAGCTACGCCTATTTTACTAGGGGCTGGTATCACAGTCACCGTTGGATTTTTCGCTAATTTTCAACGTTCAACTGCTATTGTGACGCGTCTAATTTAGGTAGATGACTCCAATTGAAATCATTGGAAAGGTGGGAGTGTCTTCTTTGCAACTAAGGTCTTTGAAAGGATCTACCTAAATAATAACGACTCAGCACCAGTTCAAAGCAGTAAATGAGTGAAAAGTCCAATTCAGTTGATGGTTAGATTCATTTGAAAGGTGGGAATACGAAAGTTGAAAGTTGAAAGTTGAAAATAAGCGAAAAATCCAACGGTGAGTGCAATCCCAGCCCCTAGTAAAATGGGCGTAGCTCGATTCCTAACAGTCGTATACCTTTTCAACGACCCTTGTTGCAAAGAAGATACTCCTACCTTTTGAATGAGTTTAATTGGAGCCATCCACTTGAATTAGAAATGATGCAGTAGCAGTGGAAAGTTGTAAGTTCACTAATTCAGACGTCTGTTAGCATTAAATTAGCCAAAAAATTGCCTAAAATGGCCTAAAATCCTTTTTTCTTGAAAACCATAAAAAATATTTTTTAAATGTATGGGAAAGACATTGTAGATTACATTATTGCAGACAACTTTTATCTCAACCGTTTTTGCGTATCACTAACGGTTCTTGCATAATCAGCCAAATTGCAATATTGGGCACCATTTTGGCCGCCATCTTTAATACCTAATACATTAAATGCGTATTGCCAAAGTGGCAACATGGGGAAAACTATTCTTTGGAATGTAAACAACAACTCACACGTGTAAATTCAAAGTTGGCAAAATAGGCAGAGTAACCCTAAATTTCCTACAACTGCCCCCTGACTTTCAGCCTTGAGGAAATAAACCCAATTTGTACTAAAAATGTGCGTAGAAGAAAATTTTGCCGTTTATAAGTTCTTGACCTAAGAAAAAAAAAACAATAAGAAATTGCATGTCCTGTCTCAATATTCGAACAGCTGGTCATGAACTTGAACAAGAAAGTTAGAACCACAAACAACTTGCGTGTAGATCAGATATCTACAAATGTACTGCAGTGGATAGTGGGTTGGATGGCATTTAGCACAAAAGGGCAGTAGGCTACTCGAAAGGATATACCCAAACCTATTAAGAATATTTCGTCATCTAGAATCTTAATTAAAGTGGCATAGCATATGCATTATTACTCTCACATTTTTACCATGTCCCCTGAAAAATCAAAGCAACAAAGACCTCAAAATGAATTTTGGGGACTTCTTTCTATAAATGCATTGATATTGTTCCCGATATTTTTCAGATTCGCAATGTGACGGCTATTCACAAAACGTGCGTAGCAGAAGACATTTTCCAACAATGCTTTAAATCTGCATTTGAAGTTACCTTGCAACAGAAGTTAAAGTGCAGGTTTGTTCATTCAAAATTACGAAATAAATTTGCTATAATTTTTTTTCCTGTCGTAGTCAGGGACCATGCTCATGATGGGACCATTCTTCGTTTAATTTTCAGCGGCACGAACGGTGACGGATTACTTCGGAATCGAGCAACAAACCATAAACACGTGCAGAGAACAAGCAAGAACAATGAGACCTTTGTGTATTGTTTTCAACAAAGTTAAACAATGCTGTAACCATTGTTGAACGTAATGCCACCGTTTTGCGGGCATTATACAAAAGACAGCGATAATATGTTCAACAATCGTTAAAGTATTGTTTAACCATTGTTACATCGGGTCATGATATTGCTCAAATGAACATTATATCGCTTTATTGTCTCTTGTACTGTACTTACTCTCGAATTCCTGTAGGCAATTTAAAGTATTATATTTTCAGAATGCCTTTTGTCCCGGAAATTGTCAAACTTCCACTTTGCAACTCTACATCAACTGCTAGGGAAACCATCCAAATCTTCAAGGAAACTGGACTACTAACAGGCAAGGACTTGGGATGTCCGGAGCTGTGCATTGAAAGAGTCTTTGAACATGTAATGACCGAATATCCTCAAGATGATTTTGGACAACCTGTCGCAACCATTGGATACAACTTTGCTGATGGCATTAGTCATACAGCAAACTTGCTGCGATCTTACACTGAAGTAAAATTGGCATGTGATATTGGTAATATATTGGGATTTGCTGCAGGATTGAGCATTTTATCTTGCATCGAACTTCTGCAACGTGGAATTTCTGGCTTGCTATCTAAATTCAAAAAGACAGCAAAGGTCACTCAAACGAAACCTGCTTTCACGGTGCAGAGGTCCAGGTATCTCACTGTGAAACCTGCTCAGCGTCACCACAAAATTTTACCTTTACACCAAAAGGCAGCATTTATCGAATATAGGGTGAGTGTGAGAAGGTGTTTCTATTACATCTAACTGCATCATTCTATCCTCAGCCGATAAAAACGTGCCAGACACATAGGATACGGGCTGGACAGAAGAGAATTTTGAACGATCATAGAAAACACTAAGTTTGAGTCTAATTAATGTATTAGGTACACAATTTGATAGTTTGCACCAGTGAGCACACAGTGAAAATTTGGCTTACTGCCAGCCTGTTTAAAATTATCGTGCAACAATACTTTTTCTTATTACAGTAGCAGTACCGCGATGACTTAATGTTGATAATTTTTCTCCTTCACGAGTTGCATTCTAAACTTCAAAAACAGCCAGGTGTATTTATCAGATTAACAGTGCAAGGAGTGATTTGAAAAAAATTATCAATACTTAAATTAGGCTGGAGTTGTATTTACAATGGGAATACCACATTGCGATAAATTCAAGATGGAGGGACTGAAAAAAATGATCTGGTAACAGGAAATGTGGTCACTAGTCAGTTATCAGCATTATTACCCGTCGTTTTGCTATCTAAAATATTCTTGTCTTTTTCTTTGTTGCTTACCCTTTTGCATAACCATTATTGGAATAAAACTTTTGTAGTAAGCGTAGGGCATTCTGATTGGAAATTTAATTCCCCTGTTTAACTCTATACAAACTGTTGACATCAATCTGCATTTTTGCTAAGAGGTTACCAACATTGAGCCCATTCTTATTATTTGTTGGCAACGTGTATTTTGATGACAATGATATGTATTAATAGGATTATTTGTCTGTGTTAAATATAATAAAATTGTCTTCATTATATCCACTGTAATTGATTTATTAAATAGAATGCACTTGCATTTGTTTAACAGAATTACAGACAAAAATATCAAAGTGTGCCGTAAAAAAGGGGGTTATTCGATTGAAGTTTCATTTTACTTGTTAAAATGTATACGGATAAAAATTGATGATTTTTTAATTGAAATAATCAAATTTACATTTGAGAAAATGCATCTGTTTAAGTGCTGTTGTGCTTTACATTTTAAATATACGATTCGTAAAGCACAACATCACTTAACCAGATGCAATTTTCTCAATTGTACATTTGATTATTTCAATTAAAACTCATAATTTTTATCCGTGTACATTTTAACAAGTAAAGTGAAACTTCAATCGTATAACCCCCTTTTTTACGGTACATTTTGATGTTTTTATTTGTAATCTGTGTACCTTTTTACGGCTATGGCGTCGCACTACGAAGGTTTATGCATGCAGTTGTTTGTTGCTGCCCACTTTGAAACAATTCAACTCAGCTCTGAAAGCCTGCATCTAGTAAATAAATACACCATTCTATTGTTTCTAACGAAGCTCACTCCATTTAAATGTATTTAGCGTGTTTAGCTGAAACACGGATTCTTTCACGAAGATTTATTTGAGGCCCTGGCCCTAGACCGCACGCCCCAATCAACCGAAAATACATCATCAATACGCCACCAAACCAACCACAAATCAACTCAAACCAAATCACATGAAAATTCCAGTGGGCCTGATTCACACTTTTATTCGCAGAACACACACCAGAGCACAGATCTCACCACACCACTGTGCACTGCCTTGGCCCACTTTCTCTTTCCCATTTAGGGAAAGTTCCAGTGGCCCGTCCCAGACCTCTACTTGCAGAAATCACACCAGCACAGGAGCACAGCACACCAGCACACCAGCACACCAGCACAGCATCACACCAGCACAGGACCACACTGCTGAAGCACCACTCCGTCCCACTTTTTTCGTCCCAAACAGCTGGGGTGTTTCACAGCACCACATTAGCCTCACAAGCCATCGGGGGAAGGAGGCAGTAATGCCCTATACATTTATCCCCGACTCTACACAAAATGTGGCTGTAGCACGCAACCTAATTACTGGTCTAGCCCCTAGGGAATGCGATAACAACTCTTGCAAGGTTGGTAGTTCGTTGGTGGCTATGGCATGCTTGGCAGCATGTTTCCTACAGTGCAACAGAACATATTTCCCTGTCTCCTCTACAAAGACATTCCTGACATATTGGCGATCCCACCCACCCATACCGAAACTGATGTGCACGGAGCAATGAGTGGCCAAAACACAACCTGGAAATCGTCCTTGTATCCCGAAAGCCAAGTTTGTCCACATTGGACTTCAAGGAGCAACATGGATGGACTGCATGGAAATCTCTTGCAACTTTAGCAGAGTCCCATTCAGCCTGCTACATCGCCAAAGACCACTGTTTTAGTACTGGCCGACACATTTGTGCCGAAAGAACCGGGACTACCTCTGCGCAATCTGCACAGAACACTGCTCGGGCCAGGCCATCTGGAACATTTCCCTGGGTCCCACTATGACCTTTCGTCCATTGAAATGCAATCACACTGGTGTGGGATGCCACCCAGAACTTCCAAAGAATGGAGAATATAAGAGGATCTCCAACATCTAGCTGCTCACTCGACTGTTTTAGTAGCCTATGCCTCGAAAACGAATCTGTCTGCAACGAGAAAGATGGCAAGTTCTAAGTCAAGTGCAATATCCAGTGCAACCGAAATTGCAAGCAATTCACACAACATACTAGAAGTTACCATTGCCACGTGTCACTTGACTGTTATCTTCAGTGATGGTACCGCCACACCAATCTCTCCAACAAGTTCCGCAGCTCGATGTGACGCATCACAAAATACTTCGCATCCAGCCATACCTTGCACAAAAATACTACGCACCTCTGGGCACCACGGCCACGGACTGAGCGGCATGGCACAAGCCACAGGACGATCCAAAACCCGCTGGAGTAGCGTGACCCCTGACCCCTGCCTCCCCTAACACTTCACGAGCCTTTTCACTGAGTTTCCCATAGTCCGCTAGTATCCTCCCAACAGGATCTTGGTGCCCCCTGCTCAGATTACGCAAACAGGGCAACACAAGCAGCTCCTTTGCCCGACACTCGACCGGCAGCTCGTCACACTCTGCCCAGAGCGCCTGTACAGGAGTGGAAGCCAAACACCCTGATACTAACCTGAGACACATATTTAGCACTACCTGCAGCGCTTTTACATGCCGTTTCACACCTGCCAAAAAAAACAAGTGATAATCCACAACTGACTGTATAAAGGTCCTATACGCTGCCAACAACGTCCCTCTCCTGATAGCCTTGCCTACACACAGAGCCTTAAGAACTGCAGCACGTGACTGCACCTTGCTCTTCAGATTGAGTACGTGCTGACCCCAGTCCAAAGAAGAATCCAAAATAACTCCTAAGTACCGAACACTAGACTTCGGACTCACCACCTGATCATCTACTTTCAATTGAATTTGTGCAAACCATACTCTTTCGTATATCGATAACACCACTACCTCCGTTTTTGCCGGTGCGAGAAAAAGGCCTCTGTCCCGCAAAAGACACCCAATATCGTCTAACACCAGTTGTGCCTGTTCTGCCATCAGATCAAGTCTGTTTCCTACAAACCAGATTGCCACATCATCTGCGTAGCAGACTATATTTGCAGATAATGCAACCTCAACAAGCACATCATTAATGGCTATAGCAAAGAGGGTTAGGCTAAGACAGCTGCCCTGAGGAAGCCCTCTACGTATGCGCTCTCGAAGACTAATTGCCATCTGCCTTTGCTACAAAGATACGATCTCCAAGAAGAGAGACAATAGTATTGATCAAACGTGGGCTAACCCCCTATTGTGCATGGATGCCTTAACCCAATCATTTATTCATTTCATTCATTTTATTTTACACTTCAACAATCAACTTTTTAGCAAAGACATAACACGTGCATGAAGAATGGATCTGGTGTTGGCTGAGTGGCATTGTTCCCTAATTACAATGGTCAAAACAATGTAAAACAATCAAAATGATCGTTCAGGTTCCCGCAACTCTGGAATGGCTCGATCAATAAAAAAAGTGGTATCTGTGAGGATGAAGCCCAAGGAAATTTCTGGGTCAGATCATGTTTCATATTTTAGGTAGGTGCAGAAGTTTTTTTCTGAAACCGTGTAACACAAGAACAAGAACAACCACAACAACAAGTGAACAGTTTTCAAATTTATATCTCCTTACGATCTACTCATGGGTCTCCTAACGATTGATCTCCCGTTTTTTGATCTTAGCCTCTCATCTTCTACAAGGGATCATTCACTTAAACTCCGTCATCTAGATTCTCGAATTGATTGTAGACGGCACTTCTTTGCCCTGCGGGTCGTATCGGCATGGAATTCTCTTACTGAGGAGGCTGTTTCTGCCACTGGTTAGTGGTTTTCGACGGTGCTTAAGGACCTTGCCCCTTTCTTAGTTCCTCCTGCGTGAGTATTAAGTGTTGACCACGGGTGGGCTTCTCTACATAGGAGTCTTGGCCCTGTCGTAATGTCATTTACATACCCTTAACTTTAGTATTGGTATTAGTGGTTCCCAAACCCTTCCAATCACCATACCACCATTGCTGGTTAAGTCATTATTAATATTATTATTATTATTATTATTATTATTATTATTATTATCTAGTTCCCTACTTTTACTCTTGCACGGATTTACGTAAATGTTGGTGTAAATATAACTTCCATACCTATCTACTATCTGGCCAAGTTTGGTCGAAATATATTGAATAGAAACTGAGAAATTAATTGTTTTCGTTTTGCTGGAGAAAGGACTTCAATCATATACACTATATTACGAACAAAACATCAAGTGTGCCATAAAAAGGGGGTTATTTGATTAAAGTTTCACTTTACTTATTAAAATGTACACGGATAAACATTTAAGATTTTTTATTGAAATAATCAAATGTAAAATTTAGAAAATTGCATCAGTTTAAGTCCTGTTGTGCTTTACTTTTTAAATATGTAATTTGTAAAGCAAAACAGCACTTAAACAGATGCAATTTTCTCTATTGTACATTTGATTATTTCAATAAAAAATCATCAATTTTTACCCGTGTGCATTTTAACAAGTAAAGTGAAACTTCAATCAAGTAACCTCCTTTTTTACGGCAAACTTGACGTTTTTGTTTGTAATCCGTGTATCTTTTTTACGGTTATGGTGTCGCGCTACAAAGGTTTATGCATGCAGTCGATTGTTGCTGGCCACTTTGAAACAATTCAACTCAGCTCTGAAATCTTGCATTTCGAAATAAATACGCCATTCAATCGTTTCTAGCTACCATTAACAGGGTAGCTTAGGTTGGTTTAAATCTGTCTACACGGATTCTTTCATTTTACCCTTCACCGATCAAGTTTTCTAACACGTACACGAAGAATGGATCTGGAGTTTGCTGAGTGGCATTGTTCCCTAATTACAATGGTTAAAACAACGTAAAACAATCAAAATGATCGTTCAGGGACCCGTAACTCCGGAATGGAACGACCAATCGAAAAAGTGGTCTCTCTGAGGATGAAACCCAGGGAAATTTCTGGCTTGGATCATGTTTCAGATTTTAGGTAAGTGCAGTAGTTTTTTTCTGAAACCGTGTCACACAACAAGAAGAAGAAACAACAACAACAAGTGAACAGTTTTCAAATTTACGTGTAGTTCCCTAATTTTTCTCTTGCACGGAATTGAATAAAGGTCGGTACAAATATACCTTCCATACCTGTCTACTATCTCCCCAAGTTTGGTAGAAATATATTGAATAGGAACGGAGAAATTAATAGTTTTAGTTTTGCTGAAGAGAGGACTTCAATCATACATATACAGGGCTGTCTCCATGGAAGATACACTTGAATGCACTGGTTATTCTTACAAACCTTCAAGTAGGGTATCTGTTTGTTTGGTGTTGCTTTATTATTGTGTTCTGCAGGCAGAAGTGTAGATGTCTTAAACGTGGTTTTGAAAACGAAATATAAAATGGGCGGCCCGTTTCTTCGTTTGTTAAATAGAATGACCTTTCCTGAATTTCACGTAATACACCTTCCTGGAATAAATACAAAATACCTGACTGTAATTAACTAGAATATACCTGTCTATATAATCGAGTTTAGTCGAATGTCTTAAACACCACACTTTTATCATTGGGAAATAGATTATACGAAGCCCATATTGAATTGAGTATGCATTATAGCATTATCCTTGTTTTTATTCTGTTGGGATGATGGAATTACATCCACTGTGAACAACGTCCACCTTAAAGTGGACGTTATTGAGGGCTGAAAATATTTACGAATAAATAGCGTAGTTTTTAATTGAAAGGGCATGGAATAATTACAGTGATTATAAAATTAAACAAATTTTGAATAACGTCCACAGGTAGTGAACATTATTTCATTGCTATACTTAAAAAACAAATAACTGGAATAACACCTTCTCAAACTGGAATAACATCCATGTAGATTTGTGGACGCAATCGTACTTTTGGTGGAATCTGTCAATGGGCATTGGAGTATCACGAAGAAGTATTTGAGTTTAGTTCTAAACGAATGGCAATATTTCGTATTAAATTGGAAAAGAAATATTTCTACAGCTTTAAATAAAAAAAGAGATGCTCTAATATGTGATTTCTGAAGTACACAAATAATGCAGTAAATTGTAGTGGTACAAGAACATTGTCAGTTACAGATTTTGGACAGTATCGTAGCATTGCAGTATTGCATCATCATAGGACAACTCTTTAAATCGTCGTTTTCCTCGGTTAAATCTCGCCTGTAGTTTTCAATTAACATCCAGCTTCTAATGTTAAGTGTTAAAATTAATTATCTCATTTACTATTGCATCTTTTTTCACTAGGTGTGTGATCTTGAGTTAGAAGCTGTACTTAGTGGAGCACAAAAGGTCTGAATATTCACTGGTGATTATTATTACTATTTCCTGCAAGTGTACACTTTGGACCAATCACATTAACCTTCTCTGAATAGTTGGCACAGACTGGCAGAGCACCGTATCAGATTTTTGGTGGAGCGAGCGAGCGAAGCGTAGCCTATAACAGACACCAAATTGCAAAATGATGGTTGGTTGGTCCGTTGGTCTGTTGGTTGCACATTTTTAGTCTGGGTGGAGCCCAAACGAAAGATCGGATTGGAATGAAATTTGGTACAACGATTGATACCCCAAACAGTATTGCTGAGACAAAATTTGACGTAAATCGAACAATTATTACGGGAGAAATAACAAATTTTCGAATTTATTTCTAACACTCACCATTGTAAATTTGGAATCCTGAATTAAGGAATTCCGACGAAGCATACACTGTGCTGTTGGTAATCAAGTGAACTTTTAAAAAAAGCCAAAATAAATCATCGTAGCTTCCTTACAGCTAACAATCTTTTTTGACATAACTCAACGAAATAATAACATTTGATCATAACACTTTAACCACTAGAGGAAGACAAGCAAATGGGAAACAAACCAGAAGGATTCGTTAACGACTCACATTCGTTTCATGTAAAAAAGAATGCTTGCAGGCATTCAGCCAACATGGCAACCAAAGTGGCGTTGACGCTATCAACGGGAATCTCAAATTTGAAACATCAAATCGCCGCTGCAGGAGGAACCCGTTCATATAATACGACAGACACAGGACACCATGTATTTATATCACAACACAGAACAATAATTTGGCTTCGTATTGTAATTTCAAGATTTCTAGATTGCTATGGAAACTACACTCTCCATCCCATGTTGCCAGAATAAATAGGCCTAACATCGAACCCAATAGGCCTAATTTCTCTACTGTTGTCGCTTACGAAACTAAAACGGGACTAACAATTTGGCTTAAAATTAGGATTTAGAATTATTTAAATTCTATGTTCACAGCCAAGCTAACACCGGCTGATCAACAATTGTAATAATTCCAATGAAAAAAAAAATTAGCGTTTGGCGTTGCAGTACGTGCCAGAGGTGTGCGCTTCAACATTGTCGTAGAAGGCAGCGTAGAGAGCCGCGGATGTTTCGAATCTTTTGATTGTTGTGAAGTACTATCGTTGCTGGTGATTGTTTAGCTTGCAATTAAATGCTTTATTGTTAATATTTTAAATCTAGGAAAGATACTCTGCAATAAATATAAACAATGTAAGCATTATTGATGGTGGCACGTTCTTTGCCAGCTTAACCACGGCGGCTAACGTTGTATTTTACAACGGCGGCGACGGCGCAAAGAGGCTGCAAATAACGAAACGGATACTAAATATGGGTGCAAACGAAAGTATCTTAAAATTAATATGAAACGTAGCCTAGCTAAAATGTAAAAAACACCAGCAAAAAGCTTCAGCTCAACTGTAGCCGAATGAATATTGCCCCGAGCTTTTTAAGGACCATTAGCAAACATTGCACAGCCATTATAATGAGAGGAAATACAAATTTGAAATAAATTTTTCTTCGCTCCGCCTACAATAGGCCCAAAGCCTGTTTCCTAGTATTATAAAGAGAGGATCATTACAGATTAACAATTCACTATTACCGTGGTGGTAATTATATCCATTGTCATTGTTGCTGAGGGTGAGAGAGCCTATCCTTGTTATCCGACTAGATCATTAAACCATTAAGTCATTAAAACTAGAGAAATCCTTTAAAGTGTACCTGCCAGAACTGCTATTTTAAACTCATTCAGCTACTATGAGAATAAATTCTAACCAGTCAAGCCAATCAGTCAGCCTTAATAATCATAATGGGATGTTTTCATCTTCGAACTACGGGTTGGTCCCTAATACTAGGCTTGGTACTGATACAAAGAAATCCAGCAATGTTCAAAATTGACATGACAGAAAATTGTGGTGGTGAGTAAAACATAAATAGGAAGTGGCGCTTCAAGTTACATGCTCGTGTTATTAAAATACAAATTCATTACAATAAAAATAATGACTGTTTTGGAAAGCAGTACTATCAATTATAATGCCAACGATTAAACGATAGAGCTATTCCAAAAAATCGTAACCCGTACAAATTAGGTCACATGACACACAACTACCATTTAAAAAGGATAATAGAGCACCATGTGACGTACTTAGCTTTGGATTTTTTTAGTCACAAGCTTACAGTTTAGTCTCTGATCTGATGACGGAGAACATTCCTCTGCGAAACTGTCGTCTGATAATGTATTTTATTTTGTGCATTTTAACAAAATTGTATTTTTAACCTTTATTGAGAGTGCCAAGTTAAGAGCCCAAATTTTGTTAATACCAATTTTTAGCCATTTAAGCTGTACAAGCAACATAATCTATTTAAGTAAATAAAAATTAATACTTTTGACTTGAACAAACGTCCGTCATTATTTGTTGGCGTGATCATTTGTTGTTTCTGCTAATATTCTACTTTTAGTGTTTGGTGCGAATTTTCGCGTATCCATTTCATCGTACTTTATAATGCTTAACTGACACCTTGTTAGTACTCTCATTTTATACCAATGTTTCAAAAATGAAGGGAAAAAAAAACTCGCTTTCCAACTATCTTAAACTCACATAAATAAAACCAGAAATGGAAAAGATAAAGATAAAATACAGCCAATTATTGTGTGCGCGGCGCATCCTGAGTCCTGCGAGTATTTTATGAGCGTCCATGTCTTCCTGGAGGAGGCGGCTTTAACCGACGGCCGCCATTGTTTTTGTAACCATCTTGGATATCAACAAGGCACTCTGCTACCAAAAACATACAATCGATTATCTGTGTTCGTTCTGCGGAGAATTCAAGATAGGTCGCGGACACTGTAGTGGACAAGTAAAACAACAAAACACGACGTTTCGGGGATATTTGCACCCCGTTATGAAGAGCGGATATATCAACTCAAAGGCTTCGCACGAAAATAAAGGAACAAATAAGAATCATGTTATGGCATACATTACTAATAAATAAAATTAAAAAATTTAAAATGTTTAAAACAAGAACCTTTGCATTATGGCCGAAACAGCAAATACAATAGGGAGCCCAGCAAGACGACCTGTTCCCTGTGAGTGCAGGTTAGAAGTGAAGCCAGGTGGGTTTTCTTTAAGTTTCGAAAAGGGATAGCTCCAACTGTTTTATTATGCGAACGTATTCTTTAATGTGTCTGTATTCAGGTTATAGTCCGGCAGCCGGCACGAAAACCCTAAAGAACAGTCTGCACAATTGCTCATTGCTGATTGTATACATGTATGGTTTGCGTAACCCAATTCTAAATGATGCCACCCTGGCACCCTTGGGGGATTCAAGATGGCGTCCAAAAATGGAGACCGAAAACAGTTTTTTGCTACTAGCATCTAAACCGTTCATCCAATTGAAAATTAACTAGTTAACAATTATGTTTAGAATAAAATTTACTTCAAAAAAGGTTGCATTCATATTTTTGGTAAAATTAATCCTTCTTGCCGAAATTCGTTATTTAAGTTATTTTAGGCCGTTTACACATGCTACTTACAACAGTACATAATGTGTGTTATAATTCCTGACTTTAAACAGCTGCAGTACCCGTTCTAATTCGGTTAAATAAACGTGATTAGGCTTATTTGAAAGATGAAGTTGTCTATTTCCCAACGAGGGTAATTAAAACGATTGATATTGATAAGGAGCTAAGTTACGGTAGTTCACCTACCTTGTAGCGCTGTGCTTTTCTCTCTATTTTACCACAAGTTCCTTCTTTAAACTGATGCACTACCGTCCTAATTCGGATAAATCGACATGATTACGCTAAGACGAAAGATGAAGATGTATATTTTCCAACAAGGGTAGTTAAAACGATTTATATTAATTAGAAGCTAAGCTACGTCAGTTTAAAGATGGAACTTGTGGTAAAATAGCTCAAAATGCACAGCGCTACACTATAGAAAAACTATCATAGCTTAGCTCCTAATTAATATAAATTGTTTTAATTACCATTGTTGGAAAATATACATGTTTATCGTTCAACTAAGCCTAATTACGTCCATTTTTCCGAATTAGAACCGGTACTGCAGCTGTTTAAAGTCAGGAATTGTAACATACATTATGCACTGTTGTATAACATGCGTAAATGGTCTAAAATAACTTAAATAACGAATTTCGGCAAGAAGCATTAATTTTTCTAAAAATATGAATAGCACCTTTTTTGAAGGAAATTTTATTCTAAACACCATTCATTTTCAATCAGATTAGAAGCTAGAAGCAAAAAACTGTTTTTGTCGCCATTTTTTTACGCCATCTTGAATTCCCAAGGGTGCTAAGGTGGCATCATTATGTTTTGGAATAGGGACATATCGTAGAACATCTCTGGGCAAAAACATTTTATGTAGACGGTTTTTTTTCTCGTTAGGACAAAAATCAGCATTTGGCAACCGGACTATAAAATGTTATTGTGAACAGATGGTTGATGTGATAAAATAACTAGTGTTTGAAGATTAATCCGGGCTCTCAGCTGCTTTGCTGTAAAGAGAATTGTGGTATTATCCAGGTCAGGAGTGTGCCCTGTTTATGTCCTGTCTGGGGAGCTCCCTGTATTGATACGATGTTGAACGATGGAATTAGTGGGGGCATTTAAGTTTACATTAGATTTATGGGCAGTAATTCTTTCACGAAGTTTTTATTACATCTGTCCCACATACGTGGCCGTGCATGTTGAATCGGAGCATGAAATCCTGTGGACCACATTTTTACCTTTTCATCGATTGAATTCCTAGGTATGGTGCGGTGCCTAAGGTTGGAATGGGAGCAAGAGACAAGCCTAATATTATTGGGTGCAAATATATTCCTAACCTGTTCTGTAATTCCAAAAATATATGGGATAGAGAAGTAAGTCTGGCTCGGTTTGAATTTTCTTGCTTGTAAAATAAAATTTAAAATCGAAAATACTAGTGAGAAGATGGAAGAGGAATCCGTTCGCGATAAATTTGTGCAGAGTGTAGTGGATTTCATTTACCAGGATAAATTTATTGGTAGTGTCGGCAAAAACCCTCCTAATTTCGTTTTTAGCAACATTAATTTTGTGTTGATGGTCAGTGTAGGAAGTATAATCTATGGTACGTGTGGTCTGCATTGGTGTTCAAAAATGGGTGAATTCAGCAGTTTTATTTTAGTTGATTATAGCCATGATATCCATAAAATGCAATGCATAACTGCTGGATTCTTCCATCGTGAATTTTACGGAAGAATGAAACGAGTTCCAGAATCGAATAATGTCAAGTATTTCGGCTGTTCAAATAAGAGCAATACTATCGCCTATGTACCTTTTGTAATAACGCAGAGTTGGAAATGTACCTATTAAGGCCTGGTCGAGCTTATTAAGTACAATGTGGGTGGAAAGTGGGCTTCCCATCGGTACACCGTTCTGCTGTTGGATAAATATTTTGTTGGAATGAAAATAGGTGGTTGTAAAAACAACTTGAAGTGCGTTTTTGAAGTGAAAATTCAAACGAAGCCAGCCAGACTCTTACTTCCATGTCACATATTTTTCTGAAATTGCTGAACAGACCAGGCCTATACTTGAACCCAATAATATTAGACTTGTCTCTTGCTCCCACCCCAATCTTAGGCTACGCACCACACCTAGGAATTCAATCGATGAAAAGGTAAAGATGCTCTTTGCTCTTCCATGCTCCTACCCAAAAGCACGACCACTTATGTGGGACAGGTGCATCAAATTCTTCGTAAAAGGATTACTGCCCATAAATCTAATGGAAACTCAAATGTCACCACTAATTCACTTGTTCAACATCGCAACAATACGGGGAGCCCAGACAGGATGAAAACAGGGCACACCCCTGACCTGGATAATGCCACAGTTCTCTTTACGGAAAAGCAGCTGAGAATCCGCATTAATTTTGAACCTCTAGTTATTTTAACACATCAACGTTCACAATTACATTTTACCTGAAAACAGACACATTAAAGAATACGTTCTAATAATAAAACAGTTGGAGCTTCGAAACTTGAAGAAGATCTAATCCTTCCCCTCCCTCGCTCACCTTGAGAATACAATTGGCGAGAAAAACCACCTGGCTTCACTTCTAACCTGCACTCCAGGAAAAAGGCCGTCTTGCTGGGCTTCCTATTGTATTTGCTGTATCGTCCAACAATGCATAGGTTTTTGTTTTAAACATTTTAAATCTACCCCAAAACAAAACTTGTTAAGGATTCCCGCCAAACTTTTCAGCCGTGTGAAGTCATGATATAAAATGCCAAGCTCTTTCACCAGGCTTATCCCACCGAGTAATAGTTCGAAGGTTAAATTGATTGTTTTACATTGTTTTAAACATTGCTGTTATGCAACAATGAAGCCGTGAAGCTAATTCCACCGACTAACACTTTAAACGTTTAATAGAATAGGCTAATTGAAAATTGTACAGTACACAGTTTTCATATATTTCTTTTAACCTCCGAACTATTACTCGGTGGGTGGGATTAGCTTGGTGTTTGATATCACGACTTCACACGGCCGAAAAGCTTGTAGGGACTCCTTCACAAGTTTTGTTTTGGGATAAATTTATCACAACTGTAAATAAATTTTGGCACCATGATATTTCGGGAACAAGGTAGGGTACAACTGGATTTACTCACAATTTATGAAATGCAATAAAAATATCCGACCATTTTGTGTTAGCCAGTGGTTCACACATAATTATCTTAAACTCCTTATCTTGCAAATTACGACGACGCTGCAATACTGAGATCTTATCCCTCTTCACATTAAAAAAGGTACAAGAGTACAAAAGATGTTACACAGTTCGAACCTCCTTCAGGTTATGAAGCTCGCAAACTTTATCGACATTCCATTTTTTGTTTGTTTCTAACACTAATAGACCCACATCTAACTCTTGCCACAAGGGTTTTAAAAACACAGTATTAAATACGACAGCATTAAAAAAATTCATCAGTATACAATGGAAAACAATGCAAACTTCTGGAACTCTGAAAGAAATTGATTGAAAAGTCAGTGTAAATGATTATACAGGGCGTTAAAAAAAAACGCTTCACGTAGAATTTTTCCAAGTCCAACAACCATTCCCCGTCACTATAACCCTTATCCTTGACCTCAGTAAAGAAATCATGAAAGTTATTCCTGACCTCAGGAAAGAAAGTTTTTATTTGCATTTCAAATAAGAATGCAAAAGGTTACAAAAGCATGTGACAACCGTGGTTGGTGGTGGGAAACTAAAACAAACAATAAAAGCCCTTAATTAGATTTCAAGTAAAAAGAAAAAAAAAACCATTTATTTGGCCATCAAGCAAAATAGCTAAAGTAAAGGCTTTTACAGTATTTGGATTCCAAATATAACCGCAAAAGGAAAAACCGCATGTGGCAATGCTGGTTGGTGGGTAAGACCAAAACAAATAATATATGCGTTTATTTTTTAATTTCAAATAGAAAGAAACAAAAAAAAACATTTATTTGGCCTTCAAATAAAATAGCTAAAATAAAAGCATTTACAGTATTTATATTTCAAATAAAAACACAGAAGGAACGTATCCACGCCTTAAAAGAAGATGATCCCGATCAACGCATTCAGCTTTGTAAGGAATTCCTAGATTTTAAATAAAAATAAAGCAAAAGAAAAAGCGCACGTAGAACCCTGGGGGGGGGGGGGGGGATCTTGCCACGGTTTCCCATACCATTGCCGGGCCAGATAGGCTAACCTCTAGAAGGCTAACGTTTGACATTTTCTTTCAAACCAGTTATAACGTAAATTAAGTCCATCATTAAGGTTTAGAGACAAAGAAAGATGTTCCAGGTGCTTGAATCACGAACGAAGGTGCTCGAACTGTCCTCCTCCAGCAACGATACACTCACCACATCTGCTTTCCACTTTTAAGCATATTCTGCTGCATAAGTCAGAAGTAAATGTCTCAAATGCAGCAGTAATGAGAACCTGCAGCGTTGCAATATCCTGGGCTGGATGAACGTGTACCACATCCCGTACTATTCCCCACAAACTAAACTCCATAGGCATATGATCGCACGAACACCTAGGTCATTCCATCGCACCTCTTCTGCCAATCCAGCTGTGGAGAAATTGATCATCAAGAAGGTCTCGTATCTGTGTTGCATAGTGCGGTGATGCACCATCTTGATGGAAAATAATATCTGCGGGATACTTTAACATACAGCTGGTAGAATCCTGGCTTCTAGCAGCTGACGATATAGTGTACCGAGTAAGAATGGTCCAATGAGTCCCCCCCCTCCCAAGCCCATATACCTCCCCAAACATTGATGACAGGTGACGGCGTGAATACCGCCATAGTGAAGAGTGCACTGCCATCACTGTAAAATACGCAGTTGTGACGAATAACTCTGCCATTCAGATGAAACTTGGCTTCATCGGAGTATAATATCCGTTCCACGTTCTGTGGTTCTTCTGCAAAGAAATCTAGAAATTTCTCGCAGAACTGGATGCGCCAATAGGGATAATTTTCGTGTAAGGCGTGGATACGCCGTGGATGGTACACATTCAAGCCTACGTCCTTAAACAGCCTATTAACTGAAGGCAGTGACACACCCGCTTGCCGTTCCAACTGCAGCTGGGACGTCGTTGGTTCATCAAGCAACACGTGGTGGATCTTGGCGGCATTTTCAATCGTTCGTGCCATTTATTTACGGCCAGAATGGCCAATTATGTTGATTTTCTACAGAACATTTGGTTTCAAATTTATCCACCAAATGTGCCACTGTAGACCGGCATGGGGTGGCTGAATATACAGAGCATGCCACATCACCAAAACGTCCGACATCGTATCGTTTTCGTAATACCATTTGATAATATTGATATCGTTGGTGTAGGTTCATGCTTGGCATGTCGTTATGAAATACAAAAAGAACGAGCGGTATCGAACGAAGCGAATACAAAAAAAAAAAAAAAACTGTATCGAATGATACGTATCAGGTTGTATGCACCTAACTACTGTCACGTCCTAGTGTACAGACCAACCAGTAGTACAGTATACTAAACATCACACATTACTGCATGCCCTGGGGACATCAAGACACATGACTCACAACTTTGCGTGCAACCGGCAGTACAGCCGAAGGGCAACATGCAGCATTAACCAATTTTACGAAATCGGTAGTTAAAATCAGCCGATTACAGTAAGCACAGTACTTTAAACTGGGAACTCCTGTCGGATAACGGTACTAGGCCTTTTGTGCAGCGAGTGGTGTGGCGATTAGATGTGAATATTGGATAGTTGTTAATTCAGTACGTTCGTGGGGGGGGGGGTTGAGGCTTAATGGCGCGTCGACAACTTGGTCATTAGCGCCAACCTCAGTTACAGTGCAGTGGGGTGATTCATTCTATCGTTCTATCATTTCTACAGGGTATCAGGGATAAGAGGCCGCAGGAGCTATGTGGTACTGCCGCAATACAAGTGGTTTCATGCCATCAACCAAGGTGGTTGCCACACGCATTTTTTTCCTGTTGTGTTTTCATTTGGAATCCATATACTGTGAAAGCATTTATTTTAGCTATTTTCCTTGGTGGCCAAATAAGTGTTTTTCTTTCTTTTTAATTGAAATCTAATTAAAGGCTTTTATTGTTTGTTCCCCCGCCCCCACCAACCGGGGTTGTCACATATTTTTGTTAACTTTTGCGTTCTTGTTTGAAATGCAAATAAAAGCTTTATTTCCTGAGGTCAGGAATAGCTCAGGAATAAGTCAGGAATAAGTCAGGAATAACTTACATGATTTCTTTACTGAGATCAATAATAATGGTTATAGCGACGGGGTATGGTAGAAAAATTCGACGTGTAGCGTTTTTTTTAAAACACCCTGTCTGTATATACACAATCCGACGGATTTTTTTACCTCACCAACAGGTGTCACTAATTATTGTAGTTTCTTTAGCTTTTTCTGTGTTTTGAATTTATTTCCTCTCCACCTTTCATTTCAAGATTGCCATCAAGATTACCTTCCATCCTGATATATTATTATGCACTTATCCCACTCCAACTCTATTGAACCATTCTCATTATTTAAAGTTACAAATATCTGTGTCTCGTATCTGTGTTGTGTGCCCCGCATCTGTGTTATAAATATATTGAGTTGCACTTTAGGGAAAATTCAATACTAAATGACTGGACAAAATAAAATATAAAGTGATCTGCCTGCAATACCGTATTGGACTCTACATTCAAACTGAAGATTATGTGATATTTAACATCCTACAGTGCAATGTTTTTTTTGTTTTTTTTGACATGGTCTTAGCTTTAAATGTAGGCGTTTGTGATTTTAAATTATTGTTCTGAGGAAAATGTTACCATTTTTAACATGTTTTGGTATCGAAATATAAACATAGTACATTTTATATGTTTGCGCTTTGCTGACCTATTGGAAATCCTACTGGAAAAATTTACTGGATCAGTACGAATTTACCTATTGGACCAGTAATATTTACTGGTTTCTGAGATATTGGACCAGTAGGATATTAATACTAGTCCTGCAGCTAGGACCAGTAGGCTCTCCTTACTGGACCTGTACACAATTGTTATTAGTCCAATAACTAGCCATGAGGAGGAGGATTGAGGCTTTAATGTCACATCGACATCTAGGTCATTAGTGCCAACCTTAGTCACAGTGCACTGGTCCGGGTAGAAAACAGGGCCAGTAAAAAATTGTTACTGATCGAGTAACAATTGTGTGCTTGACCAGTAGGATCTCCTTACTAGAGTGTTACAGAATTGTTACTGGTCCTGCAGAATCTCCTTAATGTATCAGTAACAATCTTGCAGTGGTCCAATAAACCTTGTGTGCTGGACCAGTACGATCTACTGGAAAAAAATGTATACATATGTAGACTATACAATTAATTAATGAAGCCTTTCATGAAGTTTTCCTGTATACATAGCTACATTATCGTTACTAACACTACACTTAACACTACTACTTACCCGCCTTCTGTAACCCTGACTCTTGCTGTACTGATAATTTGTAACGGTGGCGATCAGCCTTATATACACATAAAATATTAATTGGTTAAGTGTGTGGGCTAAGGGTTTATATTTTATTAGTTTCTGCTAAAGTTCCGCAATGCCTGACTTTATTTAAAAAAAATCATTTGGCCTTAAATGTCTAGCACCTAGATAATCTTTTATTGTGTTATTAAAATGTGTGCTAATTTACAAAGTTTGTGAATGTACAATACTTATCACTACAGGAGGCTGTTGCTGGTGGCTCACACTGGCTCCACAGACCTTAACTACTGGTCCAATCACTAACCCAGACTACTGGATAAGTAACTACAGCCTACTGGCCCAGTAAAACCTGTGTGTTGAAATAGTAAAAATACCTACCGGTATCAGCGAGCCGTGTTCTTTCTTTTTGAACAGGCCTCGATTTAGAAATTATTTACTGAGCGAAAAATATTGCACTCCAGAACGGTTCAGGTGAAAATTACATGCTTTAAAATTAATAAAGGGAGAATAATCCAACACTTGGTATATCCAAGGAATACTTTTAATGGGTAATTTTCCGTATGACTTTTACAAAATATTACCTAAAACTGTCAGTGCTGCTTTACTTCTCTGACGGCATTTAATATTCGCTCACTGAAAAGCAATGCAATAAAATAAAGGAACACAGGCATTTCATTATGCACCGCATTTCTGCATATGACCAATCAAAAAAAATCCTTGACACACGAAAACATGTATGGTACATGCATGATGCACTATTTTTGGGGTTGATTTTGCCACTTGCTGTCTCTGGCTGTCCAAATTACTTAGTGCTTCAATGCTACACAAAAAGACTCTTCAGAGCATTGGTATTTAGTGTACCATAAGATACACATAGTAACTGTTGAATTCAACACGTTGACATTCACACTGTAAGAAATCAGTTCTAGGAAAGCAAATGGAAAGTTGTAAAATAGGAAACGAATAGCCGTTCCCGCTTAGCTTGCTTTGGCCCTGCCATCCCAGTCACCTAATTTTTGTGTAATAAACTTTCTGAACTTTCGAACTTGTGCCCTATTGGAGTAACAGACCCAGCCGATTACAGGTTTCTGTTTACCAGTCCAGTTAAATGTCATTCACAGTAGTAACTGATCCAGTTGATTGCATCCTGGAGGAATTGGTCAAGTTGGGAAAAAAAATCTACTGGAGTTCCTAATAAGTCGCTTGTAAGTCATTAAATCAATCATACAGGACAGAAACAGAACCATGTGTGTCTGTTACTTTCAAAGGTTTTGAAGAAAGGTTTTAAAGATACCAGCCCCCATGGTCAATTGGTGGTCTTCCCCAATTGGTTCAAGCCCAACTGAGTTTCAAGCAACTTGTGAGAACAAGAAATGTTGTCCCCACTGAGACTCCGTAGATTTTGGACGTAATCAATCATCCAGGAATGTTCACCACAACACTTATATAAAATGACGGCATGCCAGACTGGTGCTCAAAAAAAAAACTCAAAAAGCTATGTTTCGGGTCAGAATACTACTCATTTTCAAGCTGTACCTTTCACGCTGTAGACTTCACTCCGCGGATTTTGGACGTAATCAATCATCCAGGAATGTTCACCCCAATACTTATATAAAATGACGACATGACAGACTGGTGCACAAAAAAAAAACCCAAAAAGCTACGTTTCGGGTCAGAATACTACCCATTTTCAAGCAGTACACTTCATGCAAAAAACGAACGTCAAATCATATATTACACTTCAGGGGTAAGCCATCCAACAACAAGCATGAATAAAAGTAAAAAGGACATAAATCTGGTTAAAGACCAACAATAGAGAACCATATCATCCATTGCAGAAAGCAGAGTGTAGGTGAAAAGAATTACGGTGGTTGGCTTATACACAACAGTCCTCCAGTGGAAAAAATTCGAAATACGTAATTTATGCATTATTGGAATATACTCCGAAAGTTTCCTATTTTCTAGTAAAATCTGATTATAGACTGGCGGAAGTCGTGCTAAAATATAAATAGTTTATAAGTTTATCCTCAGTGTGTTTTAGCACAGTGTCCACCAGTCCGTAATCACATTTCACCATATTCGGACTTTCGGAGACTGTATTCCAGTAATGATTGGGGTACCAGCACCAAAAATAGTGAATAAAAAGACTTATACCACACGCATATGGTTCTCGTTGTGGATTCCGAACAATGAACCATTGTTACCAAGCCAACAATGAGATAAGGAAAGTTTGTCGAAGGAAAATTTTATTGTTGTCTGAAGGGGTATTTCGGAATCAAACCTAAATGCAACGACTCAAGCAAATTTATGCTTATTTAATGCTTGTTTTTAATATTTATTCATAATTATGAGTAAAATAACCAAACCAATTTATGAGCAATATTTCATTGTTATTCCTACACATTTCACGTTAATTTATTTGCATTTGAAATACGGTAACATATCACAACAAAATAAAAAAATACAGGGTGGGGCAGAAAGGACAGAACACCCCAAGCAACTCCAACTGATTGATACTAGAACAGTGAAACCTTGCCAGGTATGAAGTTGAATAGGGGCCCCACGAATCATGTATTTAGTACTGACCTTGACATAGTATTTCAAGGTCATCGAACATCTAACTTTTAAACCATGCTTTGTAAAACCTATGTTTAAATTTGAAACTTGTAGACATTGGCAAGGCATGACCAATGCAAAACATGGAACGAAAAAAGGATCATTCGTTTACGAGTTATGGGTATTACAAGCATTATGCTGTCGTGCAGCTTGAGTGGCTTCCCTGCCAAACATTTAAAGAAAAAACGTAAAGTGGTCGTCAATAACGGGTAACGTCTTCTAGGGGAAGAGTAAACAAACAGCAGCTACCATGCCAACAACTCCACACATTACATTAGCCGAAGAAGGGATCATTCTTTTGAATGCCAAGGTCAACAATTGAAAGGGCATACGGTGATAGCTTGTGTGTGGTTTCTCAACGACTTTTAATAGGCTGCTTTCATTCACGCTGCTGTTCTGTGAAGCCATCGTCGAATTAAAACCGGACTAGCCTTTTTCTAACCAGCATTGCAACATGTAACTAACTGAGGATAAGCAGAGAAGCCTACGGGCAGCAGTTTCGTATGTTGCTTTAGAATCTGTTGACAAATTGAACAAACGTCTTAACAAAAATACAAAAGTACCACGCAACAGTACTGCTGGAAAACACGCATAGTAACCATTGTACTCCCAATGGTGTTAGCGATAATGACCTTATAGCCTGCTGGTAAGGTTATCCATCCGATGACACTAATAACAGACGAAAAAAAAGGAGATAACGTTGGTGTATCTGTTACCGACAACTGCACCTGTGCAAATAACAGACCACTGTTTAGCACATACCCTCAGTGTAAAAAGTGTTCAAAATGTTCCCCCTCCGCTTCAATGCATAATCTTGCACGATGTTCGGTGCTAGCGTGAACTGCAGCGAGCTGTTCTGGGCTAATAGCAGCACAAGCTTCGCGAATTCGTCCCTCCAAATCAGCGATATCAGCAGGTTGGGTTAGGTACACTTTTTCCTTTAGATATCCCCGCAGGAAGAAGTCGAGTGGACTGAGGTCAGGGGAACGTGCAGGCCACCCGACCGGTCCACCATGTCCAATCCAACGGCCTGGAAAGGCTTCATCGAGATGTTCCCTCACAATAGCTGCAAAGTGTGGGGGAGCACCAGCATGTTGGTACCATAGTTGTCGACGTGCCGCAAGTGGGAATTCGTCCACAAACTCTTCCAAAACCCCGTCCAGTATCAATTGTTTCTACCTAACACCATTAAGTGTGCCCTGGTAGAATATTGGGCCAATGATCCGACCACCTATGATCCCTCACAAGACATTGACCCGCCAGTTGACTTGGTGATGTGTCTCCCGCAGCCAGTGTGGATTCTCCACGCTCCAGTAATGTGTGTTGTGGGCGTTCACCACACCATCCCTGGTGAATTGGGATTCGTCTGTCCACAGAATACGGGTGTCCTTGCCATTCCCTACATCCAGTGTCAGCCAGTTACAGAATTCAAGACGGGCCTGGTAATCACGTCCCTCAAGCCCTTGGTGGCAATGAACGTGGTATGGATGAAATCTGTTGGCGTGGAGTATGCTGCCTACAGAACGACGGCTCAACCCACTCTGCTGTTCAATGTCCCGCGTGCTGGTATGTGGGTGTAGTTGGACGTAAGCTTTGGCTTCATTGGTGGCCTCCTGTCGTCGGCCAGATAGAAGCGTAGGCTGGACTGATCCTGACTGAACAGTACGGAGGATTGTGTTTATGGATGGCTGTACCAGACCAGGATGCCTTTGACCATACATCCGTATGGCAGCTCTTGCATTCCGCTGACATTCCCCATACAATAGTAGCATTTCAAGATACTGTTCATTTGTGTATGCAGGCATGGTGGGGGTTGCTAGTTCGTGTTAAGCAGTTGGACTCCCTCCTGAGGCAGACCTTTCCTGTTAACTTGGAACTACGTGAATGTGTAAATTGAACCAATCGCAATTTGCATACAAATGTCTTCACCTACTTAGCATGCTTATGGGCCGAATTCAGTTTTTTATTTATCGTCATGGATCATCATGGTCTACTGTACTGTATGTAGTAAATTCCTAATTCATTATGTAGTTCTGCAGTGCTTACTTCTCAAATTTGTAAATAACTGACATTGAAGGAATTGTTCATGGTCACCAAACGACCATGTACTGTAGTACAGTTAGGGGCTGTCCATAAATGGTGTCACACGAACTTTGCCTGTCTAACCACCACCCTCCCCTTGTCACATTGTGTCACAGCTTCTGCGACCCACCCTCGACAATGAGGGCACAAATTCCTACAACCCCTCTCCCCCAATCGATAAATGTTGCTTGTTTTAGGCGATTTTATCCCTAAAACGCAACATGTGGTTAAATGGTTTGTAGGCTATGTTTTATTGCCAACGTTTTGCATGAACGTAATTTTGTTCAACAGTTTTGTCTTTTGGTTTATTGCGTGGTACTTTCCTATATTTGTTAAGACTTTTGTTCAATTTATCAGCTGATCCTAAAGCAACATAGGAAACTGCTACCCGTTGGCTTCTCTGCTTATCCTCAGTTAGTTACATGTTTCAAAGCTGGTCAGAAAAAACTAGTCCGGCTTTAATTCGAGGATGGCTTCACAGAACAGCAGCGTGGATGAAAGTAGCCTATAAAAAGTCGTTGAGAAGCCACACACAAGCTACCACCGTATGCCCTTTCAATTGTTGACCTTGGCGTTCAAAAGAATGGAGGGGAGTGGGGGGGGGGGGGAATGAGGCTTAATGGCGCGTCGACAGCTCGGTCATTAGCGATACCCTCAGTCACAGTGCAGTGGTCCGGGTTGCCACTGCACCACACATTACAGAGATATTATTCAAACCCCTAATCTAAATCTTGTCATGCAAAAGAATGGCCCCTTCTTCGGCG
This sequence comes from Lithobius niger, assembly GCA_023313725.1. NCBI lineage: Eukaryota > Metazoa > Arthropoda > Chilopoda > Lithobiomorpha > Lithobiidae > Lithobius > Lithobius niger. Next base: position 7,637 of record JAHWFP010087888.1, on the reverse strand, counting down.
AATGTAGTGTGTGGAGTCGTTGGCATGGTAGCTGCTGTTTGTTTACTCTTCCCCTAGAAGACGTTACCCGTTATTGACGACCACTTCACGTTTTCTCTCAAACTGTTTGGCAGAGAAGCCACTGAAGCTGCACTACAGCATAATGCTTGTAATACCCTTAACTCGTAAACGAATGATCCGATTTTCATTCCATGTTTTGCATTGGTCATGCCTTGCCAATGTCTACAAGTTTCAAATTTAGACATAGGTTGTACAAAGCATGGTTTAAAAGTTAGATGTTCGATGACCTTGAAATACTATGTCAAGGTCAGTGCTAAATACATGATTCGTGAGGCCCCTATTCACCTTCATACCATGCAAGGTTTCACTGCTCTTGGTTCAATCAGCTGGAATTGCCTGGGTGTTCCGTCCTTTCTGCCCCACCCTGTATATCTAACGGAATATAACACTACAACCATCCAACACTTGTAAATTCTACACCAATTCTGCTTGTAAATGTTAACCAATTCTGCTTAAAAACGAAAACAAAATATTTGGTGGATAGCTCTCACCCTACCCGATGAAGGTTGCCTTTGTCATATTTTTGTTTATTTTTAATTTGTTTGTGTTGTGTAATTGTTTGTTATTCCTACACACTTTACGTTAATTTGGTGGACAGCTCTCACCCTACCCGATGAAGGTTGCCACACGATGAAGCAAATTTGATGCTTATTAATGCTTGTTTTCATACTTATTTGTACTTATGATTAATATAACCAAACCAATATATGAGTGATATTTATTTGTTATTCCTACATATTTTACGTTAATTTGGTGGATAGCTGTTACCCTACCTGATGAAGGATGCCTCCCAGAGAGGCCTAATGCTAGCCATGCTGACACAATCATGTGTCATATATTTATTATTTTTTTTTATTTGGTGGAGAGCTCTCACCCTACCTAATGAAGGCAGTTGTCTCCCACAGAAGCCTAATACTAGTCATGCTTACACAACAGTTATTTTGATTATTTTAAATTTATTTTACCGCATCGTTGTTCAACATTTGAAGTCATCGTCATCACGCAAGCATCCGTCATGGTCGTATTCTTCATTATTTTTAATTTATTTGTTTACATGTTTGTTTGTCAGTAATGAAGCCCATTTGGCTCTCCGTCCTGTAATTACACGTTTGTTGTCTTACCGTATCACTCTTCAAGACTCCGAAAGCATCCGTCAGCACACAACGACGAATAACCCAGTGAGCCAACTAAGGTTCTCTATTTTTATCTCTTGATTGTTACTCGATTCCGAAGTACCCCATAACCGTTCATACCGCGGAAACTCAACGCCGAATAGCCCCTTCAACCAACTTCTCCTAACAATATATTTTCGCCGCTGAGTTTCCGCGGTATGGACGGTGATGGGGCATTTCGGAATCGAGTTACAATAAGTAAACACGAGCACAGAACTCTTCGCCAAACAAGCAATAACAATGCTGTCTTTGTGTAAACATTGTTACACGCACAGTCGCCTTGTCAAGCAAGAACGTTGCGCCATTTCTTCTTTGTTGCAACCACGACTCGAACAATAAGCGGTTGCTATAAGCAGGATAACCAACGGCGTCTCGGGAGTTCTGGTAACAATAACTCGTGGCTGCGCCACTCGTTAATTGTTGACAGAACTCACTCGACGCAATATCCTATGCAATATCCTATGCAAGCCCAAAGGTGACCAAGCATACACTAAAAGGTTCTTTATTGCATGCGTGTGCACCTTTTGGCTTCCTTTTTATTAACTGTTTTCCAGTAATGCATAAATTAGGTATTTCGTATTTTTCCCGCTAGTAACTGTTGTTACTGGGCGAGGCAAAAGTCTGGTCACACGCAATCACTGCCAGTACAATGGACCTAAACTAATTCTGAAAACATATTTATAATGGAAGTCAGATTTGACGAAGCAGTTCTAAGGTCATCTACGTTCTATCTTCCAAACGACACAAGGTACTGCAGAAAAGTGAATTACAAAATTGTACACGAGCATCACACATTAGAAAGTACGGAAACATGCTCAAAATCTGGAGCATAATTACAAAAGGTTTGCATCTGTGTTTATTTGACTGTTGTAGAGCCGTTGGCTATCCGTTATGTTTTTTTTTTTCCGACAAGTGATGTCCAGCCCCTTTTGAGTGATACCCAACTCGGTCGCACTCAATCGCCCTTGAATGCGTAAATTCGTTGTTGTTACGAATGCCCGCACTTTCATCGAAAGGGCAAAAATGCAGGGTTATGGTGAGCAGGCAGCATTGGCAAGAAGAATTGGCATCACTGGGTCATTGGCAGGCAGAGGCGGCCTTATATTTCCGCCATCCCCCCCCCCCCCCCGCCAAAAAAATTAATCGGCTTTATTTCCTGGAAAAATGTAAGTTAGGCCTACGGTTAGGGTACGTCAAAAATACCCCTCCTGATAGAAAGCGTACGACCACTTTATTTTTAAAGGTACGACTAGTTCTTCTTTCGTCACGAAATGTATGGTGCCATGAAGAAAGAAAAAACTTTAAAATTTTTTTATAGTTTTTGGTACCCCTCTTTCGCCTCATTCTTTCGTCGGGGAGGGGTGCACTTTCCCTCCTGCTCTCCGCCCCCCCCCCCCATTATTTATGCTATGTCTGCCAGTCGGCAACGAGCACTTTTTAATAACACTACAGCTAGACTACAACTACAATACGGTGATGTGACTGTACCTACTAACTTTCTTGTGGCAGTGCATTCCAGCTTGATTCCGAAATAGCCCTTCGCGAACAAGGGAAGTGAGTAAGTGCCCTATCAGTCAAAAACGAAAATATTGTGAGAGTAAAACTCTTGGGAAGTCGTTTAAGTTTGTTAAAGCTTTTTTGCTCTATGCCGGAGTTCTCCTTCGACAAACAAGGAAAAGTACTTTTTTTGGGGTGGAGGGTGGGGGGGGGGGGGGGAAGAAGCGAAATATGCGCAGCCCTAAAATGGCCTCTGCCGATGAGCCAGTGATGCAAATTAATCTTGTCAATATTGCTCCCTGTTCACCATAAACCAGTATTTTACCCTTTGGATGAAAATGCAGGCATTCGTAACAAAAACGAGTTTTCATTGAAGGGAGATTGTCGCGACCTGACTGGATATTACTCAAAAGATAATTAATGCAAATTCAGAAGGTAATTACATGTCTAATGTGGCTTCTATTTTGAGAATGAAGGCTCATTACTTTAGGCGTATCTTAAGTTGTTTGTTTTTTTTTTCCTATCAGTAATTTAACTGCACTCATTCACTTGTACTGATTGATTTAGGAACACACGCGCTCGCTTAAGCTTGACAGCATGACTAGTTAAACCGTTCAGGGAAGACGTTGATGCTATTCTGTTATCCTCGTTAACTATTGTAATTATTATCCGATTTTCAGTGTGTTTTCTTAGTTTGGAATGTCTGATGCTCGCGTACAAGTTTGCGATTCACTTTTGTGCTGTATCTTGTGCCGCTTAGATGCAGATGACCTTGAATGCTGCTACCAAGGTCATTGCAAATATTTTCATTGCCTTCGTCATATCTGACTTGCATTACAAATATGTCTTCCGAATTAACATTGGATCATTGTATCGGCAGTCATTTGCGTGTGCCCAGACTTTTGCCTCACCCTATATAAGCCAGCCACCGTAATTCTTGTTTCCTTCACTCTGCTTTTCGCAGTGGATGGTCATGTTCCCTGTTGTTGGTGTTTAACCCAACCTAGCTCCTTTTTACTTTTATTTTTACTTTTATTGATGCTTGTTGTTGGGTGACTTACCCGGACCACTGCACTGTGACTGAGGTTGGCGCTAATGACCAAGTTGTCGACGCGCTATTAAGCCTCACCCCCCCCCCCCCCCCGAAGCGTAATTTATGTTTTGACACTCACTTTTTTGCGTGAAGTGTGCAGCTTATTGAAAACGGGTAGTCTTCAGACCCGAAACTTCTCTTTTTGCGTGTTTTTATGCACCATTCTGGCTTGCTATCATTTTTTTTACCGTATTGGTGCATTTATCTATATGCACCACAACACTTAGCACATTATATTTCGAAAATGTTGAGCTCAGCATAGCTATCGATAAATGATTATAGTTTACAATGCGCCATGCCTCAGATCTATCCAATATCAGAATTAGATCCAGTTTATAAATAGATAAAATCCATCTAGAATATATGTCCAAAAATGAATCCAAAATTCGAACAAATCCATTCTATATCAGAAGTCAGATTTTACAGTTTGAACTTAGGAGGATTATGTAATAGTTATTGGTTTAAATCGAGCGGTTATCGATTTTTAACCAGCGCCTCCGATTATTGGCCGGCTCGAGCATGCAAATAGGTCGAGGGCGGAGTCCGAGACCTATTTGCATACGAGAGCCGGACAATAATCGCAGCCGTTGGTTAAAAATCGATCACCGCTCGATTTTAAACAATAAATTATTTATATCACGGTTGGGACGTCAAGCTAATTCTTATTTAATTAAAACGTTTTGTGTTTGTGAAAATTGCTTCAAGAAACACGGTAATACCTTATGTCAAATGAATGAAGGTCATTCCATTTTAGTTTTTGGAGGGGGAGGTGTGAGTTAGACGGACGATTCCTTTAGCAGCTAGGTAGACTATAACCAAAACTCAAGTTTGTGGAAGGAGGGGGTAGGTGGGAGTTAGACGATGCGTCGTTTCGCAAGGTTTGGCGTGTAAGCTAGCTCGCTCGCTCTGTTCGGAGAGAATAAATTTCGATATGTGAGGAAGCAGGGATAGAAACCGACATTCTGGCAAGTAAGTAATTCTTTATGTGCGTTTGTAGTAATAGCCTAATAGTGAAGGTCATTCCATTTTAGGTTGTGGAGGGGGAGTGGGGACAGAAGAGTTCGATGGAAGGAATAAACTTAGGCATGGGCCAGCCAAATATGTGAGCGTTAGAAGGCAAAGAATTTCATTTGGAATATCCCAGCAAGTTGAGTAATTCCTTTTGGACGTTTTCATTGCATTACGGTTTTCGATGCTGTATAATTATGGCTGTGGTGTGTGCGTTCCCGTCGCGTGATCCGGAAGTGTCAAAAGTGTTGAGTTATCGGCAAAAGTGTGGGTTATCAGGAAAAGTGTGGGGTAACCTGATAACCCACACGTTTTACAATGACGCACACTTTCCGCTCACGGTTAATGGGATTCAACCTACGGAAATTTACCATGCCATTGAGTTAGGGTGACGTTACACCCGTGGTGTAAATAATATTAGGATACGGTGGATAAATTTACGTCAAGTTTCCCACCTGTCAACTTTTATGAAATTTGATTCAGCCGTGCTCAAGTTGCTTCATAGGGACGGGCATATAGCAACAACAGACGTACACAACGACATAATAATACAGAATTGTTGTTAGCAGAAAGCAGTTAAAAATATTGCTTACGTAGCTAACGTTGTTATCGGGGTCAAACCGAACATTAAAAAATGAATTTTGTACGAATACCAACTAACGTGTAAGTACTATCAAGCAGGAAACTATTAAAACTGTAAACACCGTTTTTATTTCCTAATTTTTATGTTTTCGGAGAGTAAGAATAGTGCATCAAGAAACGGAAGCTACGAATGCAGAAACCAAACTATTAACATCATCATATAAAAATAATAGCCATTTTTACCAAAAGACACGAAGGCTCAGTGTTGATTCTTTTATTTATACATAAAAAAATATTAAGACCGTTAGCAGTTTTTTTCCAGAAACAGGATGAGCAAAGACCATCACGTATATGTCGTTAGCATGAAATAGGAAATGCAGGAAATGATTACGTTTACGGAAATAGCTATCTTAAAGTGCTGGTTCTGAACCTTTGAGAAAATGAAGAGTTTGCATGTTTACCCAACACATCATACTGATGAATCATGCAAGGAGGCAACAGTCATGTGAACGGATAGTAGCTTCAACGCAAACGTACACATGGTTGTTTCTCTTTGAGGAATTAGTTGGCTGAACCATGAATAACGTAAGGCCTGTTGAACCCCACAACTTACCAAGTGGGAAACAAAGAATTCACGACAGCCAATCAGTAATCTATAATATTTGTCAACCAGTTCTTGTTGTGGGAAAGTTGTTTGGGTTCGTGTCTTGGAATTTCACTCTAAACGAACTGAGCCAGCGTAATGTTTGTGGCACTGTATTTTCTCAGTTCTATAAACTAATACATCCTCTGCTGACAATTTCATTCATAATAATTCAAATACAGCATGCTACGTTAATTCACTTACGCATGAGTGCAGCAGACTGGACCCTAATGTACCTTACACGTATTGCCTACGTGACAGTTTCATTAGCGGCATTTATTTTTTGGTTTCTAAAGGAAAAACTGTTGTTTAAACTTCTTACGGTTCTTGTAAACACAATTTTACCTCATGCTAGAATTAACAAATACCACTTGTTCATGAAATGTATCTTGCCACAGTTCATTGCTACTTTTCTTACTGTTATATTATTCCTCACTGCAGAAATTATTAAACCTGGCAATATCGACTATGGTTCACTTTTCAGGATTATCAACTTTCATGGAGTTGAGGTTTTCTGCTTTACATTTTTCAACCTTGTTGCTAATTTGTGTGCTCATGGCTTTGCAGCAATGAACGTTGAACTTGGCGCAACACTATCGTCGCAAACTCTTTTAACTCGAAAGTTAGAGAACATCCGTTATCGCTACAAGAAGTTGTATGAATTAGCTGCAATAATTCAAGATACGTTTGCGTTTATGTTGACAGTGAATATTGCTGGTTTTGGGATGATGGCCTGTGTAAATTTGTACTTTATAACATTCGTTCGTACGAAAAAAGTACCCTTACTTTTCCACATTGCTCGTTCAGTGCAAATATTTTTGGCGGTTTTCAAAATCTTCTCCACGGCAAATGCAGCTGATGCCATTGAAAAACAGGTAAATTTAATTTATAACAGACTTTAAAGCATGTTTAATTTTAAACAAGACTCTTCATTCATTGTTATCGAAGTGTAGCAACCAAAAACTAAAAACTCCAGCGATGTTAAGTGCACACGTGTATGCACACGTTGAATAGAACAGACTGAGTAGAATAGTACTGAGATGATGACTAAAGTGTCCGCATCCTATCTTGAGTACACCCCAGAACGAACACAGGTAAGCAATTGTATGTTTTTGGTAGGAGAGTGCCTTGTTGATATCCAAGAAGGTTACAAACACAATGGCGACCGTCGATTAAAGCAGTCCCCTCCAGGAAGACGTAGCAGCTTATAAAATAACTACAGGACTCAAGGTATGCCGGACACACAATAGTCAGCACAGAGATAACCCTGAGTTTAACTTCCATCACAGTGCGCAAACTGATGTCAAACAAGTTCAAGTGAAGGTTTCTCGAAACTTTCTAAGATTCTGAGGGATGAAAGGTTCTTCATGTCTAAAAATAACAGCCTCCCAATAAGTCCAGTGACATCATTGACGAAGGTTACGACATACTGACGAAGGTAGGGACATAATAAAGGCTGCAATATAGTATCGAACGCTGTGATGTAATAACAGAGGTCACAAAGGTGGAGATTTTTCGAAATAGGGACTCACACGTTTTGGTGTTTGGTGATGATAGAAGGCAATAATTACTCTTCAGTAAG